>JAAEAF010001339.1:0-37183 GCA_011037195.1 Triatoma infestans | reverse complement strand
TTCAGGAAAATAAATGAAACAATCTATTTTAAAATAAAATTTATTCAGCAGTTGTTACATTTTTGTTAAAAAAATCACAGTTCAATAATTTTTTTAAATAACTGACTTGTTTATTAACATCTTCAAATACACTAACTAGTTTAAAATATTCATTTTTCAATAAATTGATCTTCGGAGGCTGATATTTGAGAAGATCTTCAAGCCATGATGGTTTCCCCTGGATAACCATAGTTTTATGGGTGAAGTTCTCAAAGAAAACTGATGAATGCTTCAATTGAATATCGGACATAGGGGATCCGTATTTTTTACCAAAGAAATCATCACATATTTGCTTGCTAGCTTGGAGAATTGCCCAATCTTCATCATTTAAATAGATAACTGATTTTTTTTGTTTTTAATGCTATAAGTGGTTCACCTTCTTCAGAAAGACCTGTCACTAATTGTTTTGAATTGATGGTGTTGAGCGAGAAGCTGGTTGTAAGCTGCAATCTTATACCACTTGCCATCTTGAGATATGACCACAAACTGGGAAGTCACACTACTTCTCATCAACTACATTGACCTCCCCCACTACACTTTATTTGAACAGCTCTTTTAAATCTCTATTTATGTAGTGGGCTAAAAAAGCAATGTTTGAACATGGACATGTATCAGGTCCAACCTTCTGTTTTGGATTTGACCAAACACAATTAATATAATGTTCATTAGCTGCCTTAACAGTATATTCTTCAGAATACCTTTCTAAAGATTTTCAGTCATTGTATAGATTGGTATAACTTCGTACTAAATCCAAATCGGTGAGCTTGATGGTTGGGTATGTTGAAACAAACCTAATATCACTTGCTGATATCTCTTTCCACTCTACCGCCATTTCACTAACTGAGCTTCTTTAAAGGTGGTACATTTTTATATAGCACTAATACCAGTTTTTCAACCCCTCTTACATATTATTCGATGGAAAGATTTCAAAATGTTATGAAACATTTAATTAATTGCATCCAAATAAAAATATCTTGAGTGAGTCTACATAACACATAGTAAAAAATAAAAACATTTATTGAATCTGACTTCAATTAAAAATTTCATATTTTTTATTAAGACTGCAATATAATAGAAGGAGCTGGTTGAATTTGTTTGTCAGTCAGAATCGCTGCTAAATAGAGGGGATGATGGCTAGACCTAGTTTTTGAAAAGTGGTCCAGAACGTACTACCATATTAAATGGTTTAAACAAAAAAATGTTTTAAGTGTAAAAGGTCGACCACTATACTACTAGCGCACTGATACTAAATTTTTTTTAAGTGTTTAACTAAATGAACCTAACTAATGGACTTAGTTTTTGAAAAGTGGCCCAGAACGTACAACCATATTAAATGATTTGGACTTAGATTTAGAAAAGTGGCCCAGAACGTACAACCATATTAAATGATTTGGACTTAGTTTTTGAAAAGTGGCCCAGAACGTACAACCATATTAAATGATTTGGACTTAGTTTTTAAAAAGTGGCCCAGAACGTACAACCATATTAAATGATTTGGACTTAGTTTTTAAAAAGTGGCCCAGAACGTACAACCATATTAAATGATTTGGACTTAGTTTTTAAAAAGTGGCCCAGAACGTACAACTTTCTACTACTTATATCCCAGAATAAATACTGCTCAAGATGAAAGAAAGATAACGAAATAACTAAAGAATATTAGCGGTAGTTTGAGTAAATTGAATGTACTGAAAAAATTAATTATAAGGACCTGGACAGTTTTTCTTATAAAAAAACATAGATATCATGAGTTCGTACAATAAAATAGCGAAGTCAGATCCAAGCAAGTTTGCGATGAGATTCTGTAATAGAGATTCAGTTAATAAATTCTCAGCTCCAAATATTAGTTCTAACCAATTTGGAGAACTACTGGCTGACCATTACGGCGACATTTGTATTTATGTATATGTAATTGTGTTAAGTTTGCAACATCTTAATATTGTCATATAATTAATGGGCGAGGTCACATTCTGGAGGAGAAATTCTATTAAATTACTTAGCATACTGTTTATCTTTAATTAAGTATATATATATGTATATATGTATATAAATTATTATTTTATACTAATAGTTAGTACACAATTAGATTGATGAGTATTGCCTGCAGGCTTGTTGAAATGGTTTTGTTATTGCATATTGAATAATTCCCTTGAGAAAAGGGAGAACACTTCTTGTAAGGATCTATATTTGTAAGGGCCTTCTTAATTATTAGGGTGGGAAAGGAAATCAAATCAGCTGTTTAAAACAATGTATACAACAAAAATATTAGTTCAAAATTATCGTACATGTAATAAATTATCATAAATCGTTTGACATACTATTATTAATATATTACTACGAATAAAAAATTATTTTAATTAGATTTATTAATGCTTCGATCAACGGATTTGTGTATCACAAAGAAATAAAGAATGTTTTTTAATAACTATACAACATTTTACCACAAACAATCTGATGTGAAACACTCACACTAATTGCTGTTACTGCAGTTAGGATAGTACACCGTGACATGAAAGATTTATTGTTCCTCGGATCCTTATCATCAGTTTTCTGCCAGCATCCAAGCAATGTTCTCTCGTTATAGACAACATTGCCCATCAACGGGCAGTGAACTGTAGAGGCTCATGGGAAGCGAAAATCTAAGGGCAGCACTGCTGGATCGAAGCCGGGATTGTAGAAGTCTAGCACGCAACCCTGAGCTAATCCCTTCCCTTCCGCAGTTAATACAATTGTATAAAACTGACAGATTTTCACTAATCATGAAATTTTCACTCATTTAGCACGAATATATGAGACATTTTCCATGATAGCCGGCTTCTTTTTGTGATCATCATGGATGCTTTTCAGCTCTGCGGACCCAGCCACAACAACCATATTTATAATATTTCGAGTTTGAAGAAAATCGGTTGATCAGGAGTGCCTTTCTCAGGAACAGTATTTTTATTTTTTTGCGATTTTCTCTATAAAACACTTGACGAATTTCATTCAATTTGTTACACCATTATGTATACAACGTCCTTCGTCAACATCAATTTGGTTTCCGCTGGTTTCAGTCCACTATTCATCAGTGTCACCGTTTAGTAGATCTCATCGCCTCTTCTTTTGAGCAAAAGCAGTATTGCTCGTGAACCTTTCTCGACTTGGCGTAAGCATTTGATCGAGTTTAGCATCCGGGTTTGCTATGGAAACTCAAAAATATTCTACCTCACACTTACTTAAGTTCTTATTCTTATCTCACTCATCGATATTTTTGCTTAAGTCACGGAAATAAAATTTTTTTTTTCACTTTGTGAAGGCTGGAGTTCCTCAGGGATATATTCTTGGCCCTATATTTTTCATAGTATATACTTCAGACCTTCCAACTCACCATCAAACTACAACCTTCAAATATGCAGATGAGATAGCTATATCATTCTCATTCTGACCCAGTCCAATCAACGCGCTTCTTACAACAACATCTAAATTCTCTTGGAAAAAATTCATTTCGTCTGTGTTATAATGTTACGTTCCCATTGTAAATTACAAATATCCCTCGACAAAACGGTCAATTGGGTTGAAGTTTTGCTGTAGATAAATATAATCATCAATGATATATTTTTTAACAAAAAAACATGAGCAATAAAACAGTAATTAAGAAGAAGGAAGAAACTTAATTATAATAAAAATTAATAAAAGTATGGAGTATGGTTCTTTTCATCAATTTCTTAAAACTTTCTGTTTAATAAGCAAGAGCTGTTGAGTGCTGTACAAGGGGGAAAGGGAGGAATAATGTCATAATTGGTAGCGCTAAAACACTGTTACAACGCGAAGATAACTTGGTAAAAGACTCAAGAAGTAAGCAGGAAAAGAAGAAGTGTATATTACAAGAAGAAGCTTTTGTCAAGAGAAAGAATATACAGCCTTCCTGCCAACCGACCAACCCCATCATCCAGATATATAGGAGCTGTGCTATATCCACTTCTAGTTAGCTGCTTCCAGTTAACATCTTTTCCAGTTTTATAGCATGGAGAGATTGAGTGAATGGAGAAACGAAGAGGCAATATTATTTACAGTTGAGCGGAAAACTTCTTACACTTGTTCTAATTACTTTATGTGTGTGTGTGTGTGTGTGTGTGCAAGTGTTAATTAATAAAAAGAGACTACTACAACTACATAGAATATGAAAATTGAAACTCAAAGTGTAATTAAAATCAAGAATACAAGAAGCAGAAAGTCTTTACGTAATTGAAAATATCGTGGGATGAAATTACAAGTGCTTTTTGATAAAGCGTGGCAAGGGGCCGCCAAGAAGATGGAAGAAGAGAAGAGCCAGTGGCAGACAGAAATTCCATCATCTTTTTGTTGGGAAAGGAGTCAAAATTAGTAATTCATCGGAGGGGCCGGAGTGAAGGAAACTGAAAGAAAGTGGGAGAGAGTTAAAGATCGGATTGACAATAAAACTGTTTTTTGGATAATCATTCAAATGGATATAGATTATTATTATTAAATTTTATTTACAAAATTATTTGTTCAACCCTTAATTCATTAATTATTATCACCGATTTAACTGCATTATACTTTTTACTTCCTCTTACTAGCTGTAAGGGGAAATATGACATCGCGTCAAATTTTCATTCCTTAGTTCTCTTCTTCTCCGAGAAGAAGTTGCGCAGTAGTCGCCAGGAAGGAATTATTCACCTCAACCTATTGACGAAGTACCAAAAAACATCGTATCCCCAAGAAAGGACGTGGTATGGAATCTAGATGGGTTCTTTCTCTCTCTTGGAAGAAGGTTGTGTTGTCTCTACGGTGTATCATTGCTCCTACGGTATCCAGTACCGGGCGAAGTATTTTATTCTATCGGTGGGAATAGGATTAGGAAAGAATAGGTGAGATATCCGGTACACACCTTGTGGAGCACAGTCCTTTAGTCGCTTTAGTTTAGTGCAGAGTAAGTAAAATAACTTATCGGTTACCAATTAGTCGGAAACGGTTACAATAAATTAAGAAACAAAACAAGATTAGAGGTATTATTGTGAAAAATTGCTACATTTCTAAGGAAGAATTTCTCAGTAGATAGAACTGCTGACGTTCTGTACTCATCACACAAGAGGATTATTTAGTCCAGTGGTGTCAAATCCCGCGGGCCGATGCGGCCCTCCCGACGCGATTTTTCGTAGCCTGCAACTTCTAATAAAATGAAAAATAATTGTCTATTAATTTTTTTTTGAAGATTTAATACACTGCTGCCACCTCCGTAGTTTATTGTGCCGCCCTTGTGGCGCCATAGGTGAGACTGCTAGCTCATCTACTTTGGGTAGTTTAAAGACGTGCCTACCCCTTTTGGGGTTTACCAGTCCCCCGTTGCAAGCAACGGAATCGTTTAACAAGAAGGGGATGTCACTACCATCGAAAGGCTGTTAGTGCAATGCCAGACCGTGGCTGAAGTGCCTAGGCACGTTCCCACAAGTGGTCACACTCCACTACCAGAAGCTAGAGAAGGCACTCTCTAGCAGGCTTTGGTGAACCGCGCATACTTAGCAGATGCGCATCCAGCAGCCGTGGCTCCGGGGTTAATTTTATATTGCGAGTCTCCTCCCGCTCAACTCATGACCTCGGTCATTGGAGTTATTGGTTAAACCACGACCACTACAAATCCTACCTCAATTGCAAGCAATTGGTTCGGAAGCTAGCTTGCGCCCGTAGTTCAGTATTTCAACTCTAATGAGCTAGCGTGACTGATCGCACGCCCGATGGATCTACAGTCCATCTAGTGATTCCTGTCCATTGCCTCAAGCACAGGTGTCTCACTAACCCAGGTAACTTGCAGCCAACCCTGCAAGGAGAAAGGATCAGGATGCTTGGGGGAGGGAATCCCCAACCTGTAGAGCCAGAGGCTGATTGTATCCCGAAGGGTGGGCGATGGCGTCGCCACAGGCCTACGCCCAAATGTCTCTAGTTGTTTGAAGTAAGAGTGACACAACTAGATTTTACTTTCCACACAAGGACTCATACATATCTCATTAGAAGATACGACTTGTCCAGTGCAGGGTCTCCCTTTTAGTCGCCTCCTACGACCGAAGGAGCATACCGAAGGCCTATTCTACCCCGGGACCTACACGGGGATGCTAGCTCACCTGTAGCACCCCTTCCAATTAAGATTTCTGAGGAATCTCCAAATCTTGGAAGGTTCTAGGAAGGGTCCTCCTCCTCCACCTCGCTGCTAAATCTTCTCTGATGTAGCATTGCGGTCCGTTAGGAGGTTTATGGAGTTTCCTCCAACTTCCCACAAAACTTGCACATTCTATCATCATTCAGCTGTCCCAGCATAATATTGGATATATTTAAACGCCTATTGTCTACTTTGATTAGATTGTATTGTTATGAACGTTACAACTACACAAAAAAATAAAAAATTATTGATCTATTTTCCTAAACGTGAGCAATTGAAAACACAAAATCATAATTATGCTTTTTCCCAATAATTGATAAAATTAAAGAAATCTAAAAGAATTTGTTGACCGTTAGTGAATTATGTTATGAAGAAATTTGGTGAGGATCGGTCAAGAGAAAACATTCAATTATGCCAACGTTTCGACAGAGTTTCCTGTCTTTATCAAGGTTTTAATATATGGAAAGTCGTGAAGATGTGGAGAAAGAATTTTTAAACATTCAAGTTTGTTACAACGCAGAAACATAGGAAGGAAAATTAAAAGTTAATAGTGTCTTGTCTTAAATCATCTTCAGAAATGAAAGAAATCATCTTTCAATTCCGAATACAACCTTGCCAATTCCTCGTTGTGACGTATCCTCCATTGTTCATTTTCCTTGACTGGACCAAATATCTTTCTTAATATCCTTCTTTCAAAGACGAGTAGCTTTTGCTCTGTCGCTTTGGTCATGGTCCATGCTTCAGCTCCATACGCCAGAACAGGGGCATTAGCACTTTGTACAGAGTACATTTTGTGGTCCTGGATAAATTACGGCTTTTCATGTACCTCAGGAGCCCATAGTAGCATTTATTGGCGGACATGAGCGTCTGGTTTACCTCCTGTTTTACATCATTATCCGCCGTTATCACCGCTCCCAGGTATTTAAATACGCGAACCCTTTCAAAGTTGTAATCGTTAACCTGAATGCATGAATATACACTCTCGTATCCGTTGTAAGATACTTGGTCTTATTCTCATTTACTGCCAGCCCCAAGTTTCTTGCCGCCCGGTCTAAGGAGATAAAGGTTTTTTCTACAGCCGCTGAAGACCTTTCAATTATACAAATGTCATCGGCATACGCTAAGATTTGCACGCTATTATTCAAGATTGTGCCTGTGGTTTCAATTCTGGCGCTCTAATTATTCTTTCCAAACCCAGGTTAAAAAGAGTGCATGAAAGGGATTCTCCCTGTCTTAAGCCTTGATCGCATTTGAATTTGTTTGACAGGTCTCCTGATATCTTGACAGGACTGTTAGTGTCAGCCATGGTCGCACGGACAAGTCTTATTAATTTGGAGGGGATTCCAAGTCTCATCATTGCTTCGAATAATTCTTCGCGGTACATACTGTCATAGGCAACTTTGAAATCCACGAATAGCAGATGAATATTGGTGTTGAATTCCTTAGCCTTCTCTAGAATCTGTCTTAAGTTAAACAGCTGATCTGTAGTCGATTTTCCTTGTGTGAAGATGTAATATATTAGTTGCATAATTAAAAAGTGTAAACCTTTACTATTGTGTACCAACAATAATGGTCCAATATGAGACTAAACATCCACTGACATCACAATGGCAGCCGTAAGATCTCGGGCCGGCAAGGATCATAGCGGAATGCTATGTGTTATTATGATAGTACACAGATTTTTGTATATGGCTCAGTTTTAACAGGCTTACAGTATGTTACAGGAGGGTAAGTTACAGTATGGTAGATGTTTAGCCCAAGATCTTTCAGCCAATAATTGTGGAATAGTGGAGGGCATCATATGGCTGGTAATCAACGGTGGTTTGTCAATTGTTTAAGAAGGGAGAAACAGAATGATACTTCCTGTTGAAATAAATTCTATATATCTTATACATATTATTGCATTTTTTATTAAGAGCTTGGTTCCTGCTGGCTCCACAAAAATAACAATAAGGAAGGAGAAGAATTGTCTTACTGAATTCAACAGGAAGCGGTAGCTTTGGTATTTGTTTCACCTGGGTAGCAAGCAGTCAGGTAAGAATTGAGAAATTAATTTTATAAAAAAAAAGAAGAAAAGTCAAATCAAAATAAGTAAAAAAAGAAAAAATCTAAACTATTTATAAACACAATTTATCATAAAGGTCTAATATAGAAGTATTCAATGTTAAAGGACTAATTAACTAACCCAATAGTCAGTCCTATCTGTAATCTGTTGAGGGGAAGATTTTTTTTTTTTTAATGAGATAATAGACCGGATTTAGTCAAGACTAGAAAAAAGAAGAAGAAATAAATACAATAATCAATAAAAAATAATCTAATTAAAATTTAAAATTACTGTTTTTTTAACTTCATTGTTATTGTAAGCTGAAGGAAAAACTACTTTCGGTGGTGATGGTGTTGGTTGGTATGTGTATATGTGTGCCTGTGCTCGTGCACGTTTTTATGTTTCTCATGAAGTCACAAACGAAATATTGCACGCTCCAAAATACATACTAATGAAATTGTTTCACCCTAGTTTGATATGTATATGAATAAATGTGGTTATATTTCGTCGTGATATGCGTTCATTTGGAAATCCTTTGGGAGTTTTTTGATATCACAAGGCCCCCCTCCCCATAGTGCATCCCCAGAAACGAATAAAATGATAATAGTTCTTGAATCGTTGTCTTTTCTTAAGTAACTTTCCCTGCATCTGATATCTAGTTCTAACAATGTTTGGTACAAAGAAATGAACGATGTAACAGGATTGATATTGTAAATTGGAGAACTGAAAGGTGGAATGTTATTGTCAAGGCATTAGGCGCCTAGAGAGTTATCGTTCGTATCTATACTAGATCGAGATAAAACAGTTTGGATGGAGCTAAACTCTTTCTTCTCTCAGCGCTAAATCAAATAAAATTGTATGTTTAAAAGGTTTATTTGGTAGAAGAAAGATTCTGATAATTTTTCACATCAGATTTTCACATTAAAATTACAGAACAATTACAGTATACACAAAGAAAATAATAATAAAAATCGCCAAGTGTTAACTTTCTCTTAATGCAATTCATTACTTACAATTCTAATTAACCAAATTATCTATAAATTTGAATTTTATAACTAAAAGTTTAATTAACCTTGGCCATTATCTATAGATATATAATACACAGTAGAGATGAGAATTAAATTTGTTGATTTTTAGGGCGTAAGGTACCTGATTGTGTCTACAATGTCAGCGCCTTTGTTAGCGATCAGAAAAACTTATTATTTTACAAAAGATTTCCGCAGCCTTTCCGATTAGCAGATTTTCTGCAAAAGAAAAAATTGTTTCAGAGGTATGTTCCCTACCAAATATTCCGCATCTGGCACGAAAACTTCAAGCAAAATCCATCTAAAAAGTTTTACCGTAAAGTACAACTTCTGTACAATATATGATTCTGCCAACTTCATAATAATATAATAATACATCAGAAGCTTTGCTAGAATTGCAAATTTGGGGAAAATTCCAATATTAAGGGTGATTGTAAACAATAGAGTTTTGAGTGTTTTGAATTTTTTTTCGAAAAGTACTACAAAGATTTCCTTTTTTTTTGTTTGCTTTCTTTATTTTAGGCGCGTCAACATCTGTGGTCATTGGCATCCAGAGCCTTCGCTTCCCAGAGGCACTGCCAGCCTCTGGACAATGTTTTCTCGCTTCCATCACGGAACAGTGATCAGTAAAGGCTTCTAAGAAGAAATAATCTAATGGGCAGCACTGGACTAGAACCTGGACCTCCGCGTGAGAGTCCAAAACGCTACCTACTAAGCCAATCCCTGCCCTAAGATTTCCTTTAAATGGAATACTAACTGCACAGATATAGACCTATCACTTTTATTTGTAATATTTATCTGAAACAAAATGTTTTTAAAAGGTTGTAAGGAATCTGCAAAGTTGAATTTCTAATTTTATTTGTTCAATATTAATGGCACTCTTTTCTGGACTGTATTGTGATCACTTGTACGCATGCCTGGATAGGTACTGTTTGTCTCCTTATCACCACTATTGTTATTGTTAGAATAAATGAGTAAATTTTAATGTTAAAAGAAAAATTCTCATTTTTTCCTATAATTGAATTAATTACCAGTAAGAGAAAGTCGTGTTTTAACACATGCTCGAAAACCACACAACATTGATTTTTCGGGTGAAAACTGAATATGATCGCAATACTTCCTCTTATGAGAAAGTAAACATTTCCTAATCTATGTAGTATTATGAAAAGCTGGATTAAAGAAAAAAAAATCATGAAAAAAAGAATTTAATATTGCAGCTTTATAAATGAGTGAAAAAGCTATAGATTTTTTTCCTATAAATAAGCGTTTATAATAGGAGGGAATATAAAGTGTATTTACAATAGATTGAAAGGAACAGAGAAGAGTGAGATACTAAAGAAAGGAGAAGAAGACTTGAAGGAGATAGTAAAATTTATACTGTTGAGTGATTTCTGTGGTGGCCTCAAGCCAAATCTAAAAAAAACTTCTCCAGGCAGATCGTTTGAAATGAAGAGAAAAGTAAAAATTTTTATAGTAAAAACTCACCATCAAATCTTACCTACCCCTCACTGCGTGCACGCAAAAAAAAAAGAGTATTATTTGTGGTGTATTACAATAAGATGAAAGTAGGAGATGGGGCTCTCATATCTTCTAGCTCTTAATAGCTTACCTTTCTTTTTTTTTTTGTGAATAGAGGATTTTATGTTCTATGAATTAAGCAATATAATAAAGATAGTGTGAACTAAGAAGGCGGTCCCTTTATAGTTAAGAGGGGCCCTAAGATCTCATTCGCTCTCTCTTATATAGTGGAAGGGCTGCCTTTTGTTCTCTTTCTCTGATACTATTGTACGTATGTTTATTTGATATCTGCCAATAGGAAAAAGAAGAAGAAAGAATATACCCGACTGTATTACACTCGCAAGTAAAAAAAAAAAAATAAACCGTATTAGAATGTTTGTTAGTTTTAAATATTGAAACTAGGTGTTTACTCTGGATTAACTTGCCTTTATTTTGTTCTCTCTTTTTACTACCTTTAACTTGCCATCCAGTATAAATAGTTGAGAAGAAAAATGCCGCTATACTCGCCATAGGTCTACTTATCCAGTATATTAAACTAGTTGTATCAAGCATGGGAAATATACACTTACATATATATAGTTAAAACAAACAATTTTTTCCATTTAAAATACATCTGCTGTCCTAGGTTATAGAAAAAGCTGGATAGAAAAAAAAATCTTCAACTTCGTAGTTTATTTTTGTTTCATATAATTTATACAACGAGGAGGTTTCAATCTAAATTGTAACCTAATTGTAAAAAAATAAAAAACAAAAACACTGTTATAGATTTCTACTTTCTCTTACCGCTTGTTAACATGTCAAGTTTTCAATATCGAGTTTTCCCCGAAGTACCCTGAGGCTGAAAAAGTAGTTTTTATAAAGTAGTCTGTATGTATGGATGCGTGTGTGAACAAAATATCACAAAATTAAACAAACAAAAAACGCAGCAGGGAGCTCAAACTTGGCATACCGTTTTGATAATATCACTGCATCTGACGGGAAGGCAAAATCCAACCAACAAAGAAGTGCAACTTTACGGAATGTTTTTATTTTTGCAGTTTTTGGCGATTTTATCGAAAATGGCTCTATCGATTTTTTTTAAACTTCATATGCTATTATAAAAATGAATTCCTCTAATGTGAAACATTTGTCCGGGAAAATAGATTTTTTTGGGGAGAAACGTAACGCTAAGCTTCCCTATAAAATTCCACTATTATATAATAAATGGTTTTACTATGTTAATATTAATGTACATTTGTAGGCATTGCTAGAATCCAGAGTTGGGCAAAAAGCAATTTCAATTACAATTACGATTATTTACCAATCACTGTAATTTGAAATTCGGAAAAATAATTACAATTACATATAATTGTAATTGGTAATTGAAAATTCTTTAGGAATCATTGTAATTGTAATTGTGGTACACAATTACAATTACTAGTTGAGCCAAAGTAATTCAATTAGCAATACAATTACTTGTAATTGTAACTGTACTTCGGCAATTCCAGTAATTTTAATGCAATTCCAAGTAATTGTAATTGGTAATTGCAATCATTAACGCCGAAATGGCACTAAGAAAAAGAGTAATTAGATATTAGTCAACGGTAAAAAAAAGAAAGGATAAAAGTCATATGTTAGGAAATATTTTTTATTTATTAAATTCTGACTCATAAGAAATAAATTTACTGACATTAACAATGTAATTTCTACTGAGAAATATTTTTGGTTAAATACTTCTTTCAAGAGATTATTGAGTGGAAATGTGGCACAGTTTACTTTTGTTCAATTACTCAATTTTTTTTGTATTTGTATTTGTAATCTATTACTGCAATTACAAGTACATGTAATTGTAATTGCAATTACATAGCAACAAGCAGTAATTGTAATTAAAAGCCTCAATTACAATTACAGTAATTAAAAGAAGTAATTGCAATTACTTAAAACGATTACAGTTGTAATTGGATATTACAATTACTTCAGTGTAATTGTTCTATGGAACCAGTTATTTTTATATTTTGGACCATTCAACTGTTTTCCTACTGAAAGCATGTTGCAATTTTACTCATGTAATTGAAGGTGTAATTAAATACTCATGTAATTAATTACTGCCCAACTCTGCTAGAATCCTAAATTTGTAGAAAATTTGGTTAAGTCCATAAAAAAAAAAATTTGGATATGGTGAGCGGAATTCGTGGCGTTAAATTTCATATTATGTTATATGCAGTTGGTTCCGTGTTTTTGGGTGCGCTCTACTGAGCCCGCAATATAATCACCACTTCTCTATCTACTTGCCAAGATTAGTATGTAGGTACTTATCTCCCCCCCCACAAACTCTATATATTTATGCTAGGACAAATATGTAAACATTGAGTTTAAAGATGTCATTATATATATAATTATTGCACAATCAGGTGTAAGAGAAAGTTGTGCGAGTATTTCACATCAGATTTTTATTTGTGATATTTTCCAAGTTTCTCTATAATTTCAGTATAATATCGTCAGTAAGTATCCATCTTTTACCGCTCTATAATTGCCATTAATTGTGATCGTATGAAATTTAATAAAATTAAGAATTCCACCAGAATTTATATTCAGACAGGTTGTGTGTAGTCCTTCAAAAAAGGGGGAAAAAAATATTTTGAGGCAATGTGAGCAAAAACGGAAAAAAAAAAAATAACAACCGTAGGAAGATCCAACTTTGTATTCCATTTAAGTGTCGACATTATTTTTCAGTTTTTTTTTTTGTGGCGGGGGGAGGAAGGAAAATTTTCTCAAAAATCCTTTAATCTTGAAATGCTAACAGCTGGCTAATTTTTATTTCTAACATTTTTTCTGAAATTGATTTTAAATAGTTCTTCGGAATTGATAGCGCTAAATTTCTAATGTTTATACGGAATTGGTTCAATGTTATTGGCATTCTCGTCTTATTTGGAGCCCAGATAAAGCGATTTTCCAGAGAAAATAAACAAAAAACTTAAGCTTTCATTGGTTCCTAAACACTCAATCTTGTCTTACTTACATTTTACATAGTCATCCAGTTAACAGCCAAAAAAAATGCGTTAAAGTGAAAATTAAATTGTCCAATAATATAATGAAATATTTATATATAAATTTTATACGCACTAATATTATAGATGTTTGCAATTCTTAAAATATTACATCAGATTAATTTTTTTTTTTATATAATTCAATTTATATCTATTTTTTTTTTAATCATAAAAAAAAATCAGACCAATACAAACACGTAATATTGGGGGATCGTCTAGTTTTTATCACTTTATACAGATAATGTTAACAGATAAATATCATTGAATTTTATAAAATAAACAAAATTTTATTAAGGAGGCCATAGTTTACTTTCAACAATATTGTATAAACAATAATTTATTTATTTTGAATTAGATTTTATTATTATAATAATCTTTTTCTATTTAGATAAGTTCTTTCTAAACTTATTACATAAATTCTATTTTCAGTGCTTTATGTTATTAGCGAACTGATATTGCAGTTAGATTATTTGCAACTATAAAGTGATAACGGTGAAAATGGAGCATTTCCATGAAGGAAAAAATAATCCGGTTTGAAACACTCACATGACTTTCACTTATGGCTGTTAATACAATTATATAAAAAATGGCAAATGCTCTTGACATTTTGATTTTTACTCATTTGTCCTAACAGACATAAATATATAGGTAATAGGGAGGGTAAGAAATATCTAGTAGAAATGTGTGTGGAATAATTACTGGGAAGCATTCCACTTGCTAAAGATTGGGATTCAGGTCTTCAGCGGGCAGCGTTGTTGTGCAACGCGCTGGCCTGGATAGTGATGTAGCTCACATGCAGATCCTAGGTACTGGCGTCTGAAGCTATGGATGCAAGAACGAGCCCTACGAACCAGCTTCTATTCAACGGAGGACCAGCTCTAAAGAAAGGATACAGCAATAATAATGAAAGAAAATATACCTTTAGGAATCACTACAACAAGTAATGTATGTAAAAATGCAATAATGTCTTGTAATAAGTTGAACAAGTCCAATTAAGTATCGCATGATAAAATTCTACACCCTTGAAATAGGTGATTGCAGAAGTTAATGTAGCACATGCAAATAAGGTTTACTCAACCAAAAGAAATACCTGGATGTGAAGATCCACAGTGCACTAGAAATGAAGTAAGGTTGTTATATCTGACTGGCACACAGTTGAGTAAAAAGCTGTGTAATTCAGCCTTCAGATTCGGCTGGTACTAGTTTCTTAAATGAGTTCAAGAATTTAATATAAAGTGTTAAATAATAAATTGCAATTTGCCTGAAATTTCCAATGATGAAAATTAAATCGCTCCAATTTACTTGATGAGCACAGCAATATACGTAATATTGTAAAATGCTTCTTTAAGGTTGCCAAGGCCTCAGCTAGTGAAGCAAGAATGTTAAAGTAGGTATTGGCAATAACATTAATAATAATCGCTGGAAATTAGGATGGGAAAAGGACCAAATAACTGTTCTTACAACCAGCCTCGGAGTCCCAACCTGATAAAGAATTAATTGAGAAGATCTTAATAATCCCTCTTGAAAGTGCTTGTGATGAGATGTCTTGAATAAAATGAGAATTTGTTCCTTAGAGTTGCAAAAATAGTCGAGTTCCGGTTTTGGAAACCATGTGCTGTGAATTTAAAGATGGCCGTTAATAGCAGGCTATGATAGACTAGTACCTAGTACAAAAGCAAACTTGGAACTGATTCACTGAGGTAAATCCAATGAGAAATGCCGACGGCACTACTTACTAGATCACCTCAACAGGCCTGACAACATCATCCTTTAATCAATGCAATATTGTGCAAGGCACCAATTGTAATATAAATAGTATACAGTGTTTTAAAAAATTGATGTGGAGCCGTTTACGAGAAAATCGGGAAAAACGGAAAAAAGAAAAGAAAAATTCAATAAAGTTGCACTTCCGGTTAGGGGATTTTGGCGCGTAATACTTCTTGTCACGATACGGTGGTGGTGTCTTAACGGAATACCAAATTCAGCTTCCTGCGGATTTTTCGACTTTTGAGATATTTTGTTTAAAAAACACACAAAGACACACACAGATACATACACAAACAACATATTCATTTATTGATTGTTTTATAGTTTTTATTAACATTTATTTTATAGATTTTTCCATGATAACCATGATTTCTCTATGATAACCATTATAGTCATTGTACTTACAGTGTCATATTTTCTTGTTCTTTTCGAGCTTCGGTTATTTTTTTGTTTTTTATAACGTTGAACTAGATTTAATAATATAGATCATAATAAATAAGCAAATAAATATCCTTGCCGGATAGTTCATGATTCTTCTCTTAGTTTCCCTAAGCTGTATATATATCTAGAACTTCAGAGACTACCAACCAGCTGCTGTTCCATTAAGTCACTTCTTCAGCGAACTTGGACGCCCCTGAGGATAATCTGGCCTAACTAAACGAGGTAGTTACTGTGATAGCCCAATTACATACACACTATAATACATATATCAGAACCTTATAGAGATACATGTTCACTTACTTAGTTTTAGCATGGATGGAGACAGGCTAATTCTAGTTCAACATCATTCACCCTTACTAATGTATTTTCCAGACGATCAATTATAATCATAATTAATAATAATTATTATATATATATATATTAATTATAACATATATATATAAATAATAATAATTAATATTATTATTGTTATATGATGTACAAACCGCAAGGGAGATCTTCTATGGGTCGCAAAGATTTGGCCAAAGGACCAATTAATTTGATAGTTTCAACCGCTATTCGCCGAATAGTAATATACTATGAAATTACTATTGTTTTCACTAAATATTGCAGCAAATTTAGCAGACTAATTGCAGTAATAACCTTATACCTAGGTAATGTTAACCAAATTTTATAATAAGCATCTGATTTTGCGTAATCATTTGAAGATTTTTTTCCTTGTTATCAGAGATTGTTATACAGTTCTCTAAAAAATATTACTAGCGAGATAATTATGTTATTATCTGAAATTTGGGGGCATATATTCTAAAGTGAACATGTTATTAATTTTTATTAAGCAA
Organism: Triatoma infestans; assembly: GCA_011037195.1. Taxonomy (NCBI): domain Eukaryota; kingdom Metazoa; phylum Arthropoda; class Insecta; order Hemiptera; family Reduviidae; genus Triatoma; species Triatoma infestans. Next base: position 20,336 of record JAAEAF010001339.1, on the reverse strand, counting down.
GTAAAGTTTCCCGAGAACCCCCAAAAAAATCAATTTGCCCGGGAAAATATTACAGATAGAAGTGGTAGATATTTATGGTGTAGGATAGTGTAGGAAGTTTAAAGTGAATCGTTGGAGCCGTTTTCGAGAAAATCACGAAAAACTGGGAGGAAAAACCAGTCAGTAAAGTCGCAACTTCCGGTTGATGGATTTTGCTGGAAATCATTGTCTGATTAGTCGTGCCTGAATACAATACCAAGTTTGAGCTTTCTGCGGCTTTTCTTTTTAAGATATTCTGTTAGCGCACACACATACACAGATCATTCTCTGAAAACTTTTTTCGTATCCAGGGAACCCTAAAACATGTATTTCTGGTGAAAATTCAAATACAGAAATCTGGCACAATCGGAATGATTCCTCTTACAAGGGGTAAGAGAAAATAGAAACCCTTAAAATCGAATATAGCCAGGATAATTATTGTAAAGTCGAGGAGTTGTTGCCACTACCTATCCTGGTTAAAACAACAGAACTTCCTTAAAAGATTACTAGGTGTCTTAAAATGAAACCTATCCATTTTATTTGCAACAGTTAAAAAAAGAATTGTTCTTTGTGATCTGTAAGTTAATCTGCCCAGCTTTATTGGGGTGCCACTAGTTGAGGCGTTGCCATTTGTGGTCGACAAGTTCAAGTTGGTAGCTGAGTCCACAGAAGCATCAAGTAAAAAGTTCTAGAATGAAATATTCACATCCCTTTTCCCTACTCCAGTTAATACAATTTTTCTCCAATTTAATTAACAAATGAAGGGAGAGAATAGCTAAGTGGTTAGCGTATTGGACTCCCTCGCGGAGTCCGGCTGTACTACCTTTAGATTTTTTCTTCCTAGGAGCCTCTACAGCTCACTGCTTGGTGATGGACAGTGTTGTCGGTAATTAGAGAACACTGTCTGGAGGCCGGCAGTGCACGGAGAAGGCTCCGGGCGCCAATGACCATAGATGTTGACGCGCCTTAAATTAAAAAAAAAAAATCTTGAAAAGTACAGTTTTACAACGTTTAATTTGGTTGGCCATAAAAAGAAAGTGGTAAAAGTTATTCTTGTATAACCTGAGCGGGCTTGTGTGCGCACTGTCAAAACCAACAAAGCTTGGACAGTTTAAACTAAAACCAAACTGATTTTAGACCCTCCCCTCTAAAATCATTTTTTTTCTAAAACCCGTTACAGATAAAAGTGAAAAATCTATGCAGTGAGCAGTCCAAGTTTAATAAAAATCGTTATGGCCGTTTTGGAGGAAATATAGACTGATTGAACGTTGATGTATGAACTCTCAACAAACACAGTATTGCAAGGACAAAACTGATATAGAATATGATAGCTGGAATAGAAGTGACAAATTGAACTGGCAGAGTGTTGGTGATGGTATTGTTTTATTAGAGACTGTGTGTACAAGGCTGAATGGAGTTTGATTATTTGAGTTAGCTAGTCCTTATATATTCCTGTAGAAAACTCTTCCTATTTCTGCTTCCCCAGAACTTCTAGGAGTTGAATAGACGGTTGACGTAGCAGTTGGACGGATTGTCATATGTTTTTCTTTTGTTGCAGGCAAGATATGCTGCCAACAATGCATTGTAGAATAGCACAAATGCAATCGAACCTGAAATTAAAGCCAGAATTGCAGCCGGCCGTAGATGTTTCTTTGCGCTGGCAAAAGTTATGACTTTTAGATGCCTATCACGTGACTCCAAGATGATGCTTTACAAGACAGCAATAAGGCCAGTAGTGACAAATGCTAGCGAGACATGGGTATTGTAAAAAGAAAGCGCTAAATTGCTTGGAACGAGAGAAAGGTTTAAGGAGAATATTTGGCCCAAGAATTGAAAACGGACAGTGGCGAGCAAAAAAGAATGGCAGTTTAACGAGCTAGATATCGTTTCTCTTGTACAAAAGTGTCGACTCCGATGGATAGGTCATATAGAAAGAATGGACGGAGAAAGACTATTAAAAAACTCCTTCATGGTTCCCGACGAAAAGGAAGACCGCGCTTGCGGTGGATAGATAACGTCCAGGATGACCTATCAATGTTGGGAATTCAAAGAAGGAGGGCAAAAGCCCAAGCTATAGATGGCTGGCACAAACACGTAGATCCTCTAGGACGGTTCAGCCGACCTAATAATAATAATAATCCATTACACACACTCAGAGAAATAGAGAAATAGAGAGAGAGAGACAGACCACTTCTTCTCGTTCGAAATTTGAATGCACATATTTCCGGTGAATCCTCTTCTCTTACGAAGGCAATACTGTCACATTAAAAGAAGAAAGAATATTTTCGACACTACTTTCAAAAATACCATCAAAATATGAATTTTATATAAAAAATAAAAAAATAAAAAAAAATTATAAATAGAACAGAATCACACACACACTAAAACCGTGTGGTACAATTTTATAAAAAAAAATTGATAAATAAATCATAAAAGGAGCTGAGAAATAAAGGAATTAATGAGTAATAATCTATTAATTCTTATAGAAATATTACATTTATATATATGTATATATTTAAAATAGGCGCCTCTAAAATGACTATCACTGTAGAGATCGCTCTTAGATATTTCTTTTTATCAAACACCAATAAAATTTTTAACAGATCACGCCACTTTACTTCTTTTTTTTTATTTTGTTTTATATCCACATTTCAGACACTGTAATGAACTGAAGAGATAGTGAAATAAATTACTTATCTTTACTCTAATTATTACAAATCATGATATCTATAATTTATTAAATACGTACTAATATGAAAATTATAGATCGTAAAATAAAAAACTTTTGTAAAGGAGTGTACTTTTTACAGACTGTAATTGTTACAAAGTTATTAATTTCTAAATGTTTTTACTTTTCCTTTCCGTTTCTGTAAGAAGAAGTATTTAAATATGTCAGATTTTTCTAATTCGAATTTTTTATCAAAAATATGTGTCTGACCTCGCAAAAATTTGTGAATTTAGCCAAAATAGTCACATCAATTGACTCGCAGACCATCATCATCTCCATGACGAGAATGGAGGATTCGCAAGATATCTAGGGCCGCTGGGAAATTAACAGTGAACTGTTAAGAGTTGCAAGGCGGAAGCTGACAAATTAACTGTTGAACCCTTTAACATAGTATCCATCCATCTCCTGATGGACTCTGCCCAGTGACCAGTGAAAGATAAGCTTCGTTTTCTGTCATTTTAAAGGAAGGGAAGGTCATTTTAAAATGGTCTATCAAGTGGAAACTATATCCCTTGTACAGAGGAACTTAGAGGCAGGAAGGCGGAACTGTATTTCACTGCAGTATACACACGTCTGAAGACTACGTTCCTAGCTTAGGATAAACAACAAAAATATATTTTAGTTTTCTCTTTCAGGACAATAAATTTTTTTGGGAAAAGTTTAGAAAGTTTAAAGAAAATCGTTGAAGCCGTTTATAAAAACTGGGAAAAAAACGTCATGTCTGATGGTGGTTGTTGTACTTACACGGAATACCATGTTATTAAACTTCCTGTGACTTTTCGTTTTTGAGATATTTGTTTAATATCACAAACAACACACACACACACACACACAGACCATTCGCTAAAAACATTTTTTTCGTATTCAGGGGACCCCAAAAACATGTATATCCGGTAAAAATTTAATTTGGAAAATCTGACACGATCGCAACACTTCCTCTTACTAAGAGGAGTAAGAGGAAGGAGAAAAAGACTACAAACTAACAGAGGGCCAAATAATAAATCTGATTAAGCGGATATTATCAGTGACGTCAATTGTAAAAAGTCTGTAACATTTGTTTACAACTTCCGTCATTCCACAAGCAAATACGTCATTAAATAATTGTTATATGTGTAATCATTTCCAAGAATATTAAGTAACAGATATGCAAATATCGCATCCGATTTAATTTTCGTTAAACAAAAAGATTTGTTTTAAATTTATCTATCAATAGACAAGGTTTCATTCATATAATAATCTTTTTGATTAGATGAATTTTCTATTTTGGCTTTTATTTCTAATAATTACCAAATATTTAAAATGACGTATTTTAAATATTTTTAAAAGTGATTTTATGAAAATGAATATAGTAATTAGAAAAACTTAGCTATTAGAATAAACTAATTAGATTAATTTTTTATTGATTTCTAATTAATTCTAGTAATTATTATTATTTTTTTTTTCATAGCAAAATAAGAAATTGCAATTGGAAGAAATTTGTTCAGCCTAGGAAAAAATTTAACGCATAATTCTGCAGAATTATAAACAGTGATAATTTCCATTGATAATTTTTATAATTTGTTTAATAGTTTTGTATTTATTTTATTACTGGACTGATGTTTATCTATTTGGTATTCCCCAGGAGATAGCCTCAAAACTGATTATTTAACAGTTTTTTTTTTTAATTTTTTTGTTGAACTCAGAAATTAGATATTTAATTTTATCTAGCTTGGCGTCTAATACTGGACAATTTAACTGGTCTCTGACTAGTTAGATTTATGCATAGCCTGAATTCTTTGAGAGGTGAAAGTGTCCTTTTGTCTGTTATTATCATACTTCCTGTCCCCACTATCACTATAGTTGCAAATAGTTTCTTAATAGATAATATGAATCCAGATATAGGAAATGCTATTCAGTTTGAAGGCAATGCGGCTGCCTATTACTATTCCGCATATTTTCATGGAGATTAAATTGCAGGCTAAAACAAAAAATAGTTAATACAATTCCGAAATTTGAAAAATGTTTTTTTCCAGTTGCTTTAACATAAATATCACGGAGCTAGGAGTATTTTTGAGTTGGTTACCACCCACTGACAAGTAGTTAGTTGAATGTAATTACATTGCAGTCCAGAAGACTGAGAGATTTTCACAGAAAAATGTTTCAAATAAAAGTGATATTTTTATTTACGTACGGTAAACATTCTAACTATACAGAAAATCTTAACAGCTTTTCGAGAAATCCTGCCCAAAAAACTCAAAACCTGTTTATAAAGTCTCCCAGAGTACCACCCAATAAGCAATTCTTTAGGCAAAATAATGTTTCAAATAAACGTGGGAAGCATTTATGTGATCTAGATAGTATACAAAGTTTAAAAGAAAAAGAAATAAAAGAAAAAACATTCAGAAAAGCTGCACTTTTTGATAAAGAATATTGACAGAAAACTTCGTGCCAGATACGATGAAGATACCCCTAAAGGAAGTATAAATTGAGCTTCCCAGGATTTTTCAATTTTCAAATATATTGTTTACACATACACACAAATACGCACACACACACAGACCCTTTGCTAAAAAAATTTTTTTAATACTCGGGGCCCTAAAAAACCTGCATTTCCGGTGAAAAGTCAATTTCAAAAATTATCAGAAAGTATAAATCTGCTGTGAATCATTCACAAGGAACAGCACTGCAATTTTAGAAATTTATCGACCGTATCGAAATTCTAATGGATAACCATACATCAAGCAATTGATAAGAATCAAGTAACAAATAAAAATATTCTAATCTGGGTAATAATAAATGTGTAATTCATCCCTCCTTTTCAATGGCTCCTTTATGCCTATCAGGCATTTCAGGTCGGAACTAGATAGACGTGATAATAGGTCATTCAAATGTCCAAAAGCCTTAATAAAACTCATAGCCTCGTATTAGATTTGTGAAACTGAGATTTCAACGGAAATACATGTTTTGTGGTTAAATTAAATATATATATATATATATATATAAATATTTTTGAGAATTTTTAGTGTATGTGATTAGTGAACAGCAAATTTTAAAAAGATCAGATCAAACGCACAAAGGCCAGATAAACATGCCCTTTCAATCTCTAGGATATCCAACACCAAGGCAAAGGTCGAATTTCGTCAAGCGGAAGTGCCAGCGTACTGAACTTTTTTCTTTCTCTTATTCCCTGTAAGAGGAAGTATTAAACGATCGTGTGAAATTTTGGGAATGGAGGTTTTTCCGAAAAAACATGATTTTCCGAATAATATGTGTGTGTGTGTGTGTGTGTGTGTGTGTGTTTTGTGTGCAAAATATCTCGAAAATGAAAAAATCACAGAAAGCTTAAACTTGGTATTCCAATTGTTATACTACTTCCGCAACCAACACTACGTTTTCGACAAAGTCCATCAACCGGAAGTGCGACATTACTTTATAGTTTTTTTTTCTTCAGTTTTTTGTGATGTTCTCTAAAATGGCTCGAACGATTTTCTTTATTTTTGTATACTATCTATATAAATAAATACCCATCACCAAAAACTCTTGAGTTTTCGGGCTAAAGATCACAAACCTAACACTTTTATTTAATACATATTCCCAAGAAAATTGATTATTTTTTTTAGTAGGTTTTTGGTGAACAGTAGTATTAAGCTTTTCCCTGCAGTACTACTTCAGAACAATATACGGTGCCAGCCACCGGTAGAACAATATAAATTAGAAATATTACTAGAATTCCAAATGTTAAGAATCAGTTAAGGTGCTACTTCATAGTATAGGTTTTGGAGTTTTGTTTTTTAAAATTTTTTCGATAACGACTAAAATGATTTCCATTAAACTTCATATAGGGGGGGTATAGCATATAGGGGGGGGTATATCATATAGGGGGGTATATCATATATGGGGTAGGGGGTATCTCTTATGGGGGTATATCATATAGGGGGGTTATATCTATAGGGGGGATTCATTTAGGGGGGTATATCATAAGGGGTATATCATATAGGGGTTCTCATATAGGGGTGTAGGGGGGATATAGGGGGGGGGGTATATTTGGGGGGTTCATAATCGGGTATATCATATAGGGGGTATATCATTAGGGGGGTATAGGGGGGGTATATCATGATAGGGGGTATATAATATAGGGGGGTATCATATAGGGGGGTATATCATATCGGGGGGTATATAGGGGGGTATATCATATAGGGTATATCATAATGGGGGTATATCATATAGGGGGGTATCATATAGGGGGTTATTCATATAGGGGGGGTATATCATATAGGGGTATATTCATATAGGGGGGTCATATAGGGGTATATTATATAGGGGGGTATATCATATAGGGGGGGGGGTATAATCATATAGGGGGTATATCATATAGGGGGTATATCTATAGGGGGTTATCATGTGGGGGGTATATATCATATGGGGGGGGGGTATATCTATGGGGGTATCATATAGGGGGGTATTCATCACATATAGGGGGGGTATTCCTATAGGGGGGTATATATATAGGGGGGGTAGTATATATAGGGGGGTATATCATTAGGGGGGTATATCATCATAGTATATCATATAGGGGGGTATATCATATAACCCCCTCACAAACAATCAACCAGTGTCGTGTGTGATATAAACATATAGTTTAAGTCATCTCTCTACACAAATTGATTGCAAAATTTACCCCGATGATGGATGAAAATCCGAATCCTAACGCCATTACACTTCTTGGTTCCTGGGTGCATATTGAACATCTTTAGGCTTCAGATGGTAACAGAAATTATCTTTGCTCTATGATGCAACCAGCTTTACAAAAATTTTTTCCGACAAGTTTTCCGTTAATTTTTCGCCATAACCTGGAAAAGCTAAGAACTTCTTAATGGTATTGTACACAAAATTCTTGGACCATCTGGACAAATCATCTGTGCCTTCAAGATTTTTGAGTTTGATGGCTTTGTAATATTACAGGTTGTAATTTTCTACTTTCAACCCGGACAATGAAGGAAGCTCTTTAACCGGCAAAGAAGGAATTTTCGTAATTTTTCATTACAACACCGGCCAATAGGCTTAGGCACGATAATAACGAAATGGGACCCAGAAATTGAAAATAATAAAATTCAAACTTAAACTAAGTTCACAATTATAACTCAAACTAACATACTAAGTTTTAACAAACTAAACAATCAAAAATCGTATATAAAAAAATTGAAATATTTATTTCAAAGTATTTAAAAAACAATTCAAAGTTTCAACCCCTTATTAAAAACTGTTTCGAACCATTTGCTTAATTATTCAAATTGTAATAGTTAGCCCCCCACCCCTACCAACCCAACACACAGACAATTTAACCCCCCCCCCAACAATATATCAGTAATTTCATCTTCATGTTGATAATTATCTCTTTCATTAATTAAGTTCAGTATAATTGAAGTTAATTACTTGTAAATATTTGTTTGTATGTATATATGTGGTTAATATATCAATTGAGCAGAATGAAAATGAGGTAGAGATGTCACTCATCACGCTAGTGGCTTCCATTTCAATATTCCTAAATTTATAACCATAACTAGGAAAATTTTCTAACACTTCTTTTAATTTGTTCATACTCTTTTTTCTTATCAATGTGAAAGCCATACACACATTTTTCCATTTTACCCATCTGTATTTTCATAAGAAAATGTTACTGTTTGAAGTGCAGTTAACGCTCATGATTACATTTGAGTTTATAATCTGTCTTGAGTGTCCTCTTTAATGATTAGAAAAACTGGGAGGTTTCAAGAAATGAGAAATATAAAAAAATTGGTACCATATAATCAATTAGACATAATAATTAATTTTTTGTGTGTAAATAATCCATTTAATTCAATCCTGCCGATAATTAAAAGGACACAGTTGTTACTAATTTATTTAAATACAAAATAAAAGAAAAATAAATTGTGATATCACTTAATAGCTGCTGGCTCCCACATTAGTTCCTTGTATCTGTTTTTTTTTTTTTAATTATTCTATATCTGTTTATTTATTTAATTTTAATTAATTAGACATGCATTAAACTAATTAAAAAAAATAAATATTCTTATCTAAAATAAAAATTTCATCATAAAATAATTATTATAATAAAGATTATAGAGAACTCAACGCAGACAGTGATTATAGATTGTTTTTTTTTTTTTTACACTGACCCTGGAACTTGCAAATCTTTTATTTCCTCTTATCTCCTGGTTTTTCCGTTTGTTTGTTGTTTTTTTTTAAATAAATTTCATAAGAAAATTTAAACTACGACACGTACTAAACTTGAAGACAGAAAGTATTTTTCAACATTTTTTTTTAAACCCCCTCACGAATTTTGACGGAAATATTCAAATATGTCGTCAAAACATTTTGTCAAGTGCTCCAAAATAGTGGATCCCAGAACTAACTTTCTAATTCCAAATGGTACATAGTATTTTCTTTTGCAAATATGAAAAGTAGTTGGGGGGGGGGGATGCATGAAAAATGATGAAACCACATTCAATACGATTCGTTTAATATTGCGCACCCTACAATCATTTTAGTTTAATGAAGTTTTTACACACTTTCTTTCTATACGCGTGTTTTGTTTTTATTTATTCTTTATTTTATATTTGTTTTTAAAAAGACATTTTGAAAATTCTGCTACGATTGAAATACTTCCGGTTCAGGAAGAGAGAGAGAGAGAGACGAGAGAGTAAAAACTTTTAATTTTAATGTTCACATATTTGTCTAACATAAATACTGAGGAAGTGGGAAGGACAGCTATCTATCCTGGCAGGTAGTGATCCACTCTAGATTACAATGTATTTCAAAAGAGAGAGCCAATAACATTGAACCAACCGCAAGTAATTTGAAATTTAACGCCACAAATTCCGTAGAACTACTTAAAATCGATTTTTTTTCTTATGGAAAAAATGACTCGAATAAAAGTGATAGGTTCCGCAGAGCTGGAAAGCATCAGTATTTGGAAAGTATCAGGATCTGGAAAGTATTTTCCGTGATAGCCTGCTTCATTTTGTAGTCATCGACTATTTGCTCTGTGCAAGTCTATGTTATTACACTGTTTGACAAAAACATCCTGATGATGGGCGAACGCCCGAAACCGGTCGATGACCACAAAAAGAAGCAGGCTATCATGGAAAATATCTCTAAAAGTGCTAGGTGTTAATGTATGTAGAAAATATGCGAAGTTTGAAGTAAATCGTTTTGAGCCGTTTTGAAGGAAATCGCAAGAAATTAGAAAAACATTATTCTGTGAAGTATATCACTATTTCATGGACTTGGTGTGAAATATTCAGTTTTGAAATATTTTGTTCATAATACTCAAACATATAAACAGACCATACACTAGAAACGTTTTTTTCATATTTGGGAAGCTTTTCAAACATGAAAATTGAACACGATCATTCTACGTCTTATTACAGGAATTAAGAACGAGTAAAAAATAGAAACAATTCGAAATAATGGAAACTTTATTCAAGGTAATATAATAACTGTAGATAGATAATGGGACTCTACAGACTGAGAGAGGAAAGATCGATCTGGTTCATCGATGACGATCATAATATTTTGTTTTATATAAACAACTTTAGGATCATTCAGCGCAATTAGAGCAGCACAGCCACTAGACTGTAAATAATCAATTAATTTGGTTATTAATTTGTCAAATTATATTCTATGTGATTTGATAAAAACAAATCTCTTGGGAATTAACACATAAATCCTAGACAATGTGAACCAAATTTTCTGTTGTTTGTAAAGAAAAAGTCCTAAGACCGTCACAAAATTTTGTAAATTTTTGAGCTCCATTGACTATGGCAAATTATTTTCCGGCGATTCATGCATGTTTTAGAGCTTCTAACAGTCCCCGAATAAATTCAGCAACCTATTCCGGTTAACCTATTCTAGTGATGCATTTAGGCCTATCATTCTAGTGATGCATTATGTTATCCAGGTATTGAAAAACTAGTGTGAAACATTCACAAGACTTTCTCTTGCTGCAGTTAATAAAGGTGAGATTATAAAGGTGAGAAATATTCTTTAATCTTGGATATATGTACTCATCTGCCAAAAGTATAGATGTGCTAGGATATATATTGGTTGGCTGGTAGAAATTACACTGTATGCCAAAAGATAGAGTCAAAACAATGCACAAACTCAAATTTATCATTTCAGGTCACGTAATGTACGTTACAGATTCTACCGGAAACCCTTCGAAAGCAATTTTTACAAAAAATTTTTCCTAATAAAATGATACGTTTATGTTTATTTGTGCAGTTAGCATTCCAGGATTTAAAGAAAACCATCATTGCAGTCGTTTTCAAGAAAATTCCAAAAATTTGAAAAGGAAATCTAATTAGTAAAGTTACACTTCCGGTTAACAGATTTTCTCCAAATTTAGATTTGTAGCAATGGTTTTGTAGTTCATAGAACCATGCATTGTAATGGCACTTTAAAAGAAATCTTAAAGTTGCCCCCCCTCCTGGAACACTCAAAAATCAATTTTCCTGAGTAAATATGTTGAATAAAATGATAGCCATGTTTCTGTAGATGGTATAACAAGTTTAAAAAATATCGTTGAAATTGATTTTGAGAGAAAATCACGAAAAACTGAGAAAAAAAAAATTCAGACTCAGCAAAGTCACACTTCCGGTTGATGGATTTTGCCCCGAAATCTTTCGTGTCTGATGTGGTAACAGTACCTAAACGGAATATCAAATTTAAGCTTCTTGTGAGATTTCTTCAGATATTCTGTTGAACACATGCAGACCATTCGCTAAAAAACATTTTCTTCGAAACTCAAGGGACCTCAATACATGTATTTCCGGTAAAAATCTTACTAGTAGTTGAAACAGAAAGTAAACATGAAATTTAGAAATTTAATAAAATATTTAAATTAATTCGTACATTTTATATTGTTTGATATAAATATATACACACAAATATTTTTAGTTTATATATGTATATATGGTTATTCTAATATATATATATATAGAGAGAGAGAGAGTTAAAAATTTATGTCCCAATTGTTATTTTAAACATATATGAGTAACATTTTAGGTAAATATATCAAGATATACGTATATAATAAACTGATGGTCAGAAGGAGATAGGTAAATATATATATATTAGAATAAAATCAAAACCAATGTACATGTATATGTACATTGACTGAATAAATAACAAATTTTCCAGTATTAGAAAATTGGAAATACATATTATTATTATTATTATTATTATTGTTGTTATTTGGAAATTTATTATTATTGTACTGTTTGAAGTAATGATGGAATAGTTTAAAAGGTACATTCAATAATATAAATACTGATATTGGATTGAGTATATATATTATAAATTTACCTTGTTTATTTATTTTGATTATTTTAATTGTTTACAGAAAATGTAATAATTATTCTGTGTAATATAATTTTTTAAAATTACTTATTAACAAATAGGAAAGTTTATCGTTATTATTATAATAATATTTATAATTTAAAAGAGACCTCCTTATCCCTAATTACTACCATAAAATGAAATATAGCGTCCGTAACAATTTATTTTGAAATTGAGTATTCACCATAGAAATACGAGTGTGTATGTTTTGAAGTTTCTTGAAATATGATAAATATATATTTAACTAATCGTAGTATTTGTATCTGGTTTGCAATTGGCCACCCCGACAAAATAACTATTATGAAAGACAAGTACAGTGACGAGGAACGACTGAAAAAGATAATTACAACAAAATATTCATATTAATGGCCAATTTAATAATTCAACGGCGACATAATATTTTCTTCAGACATCATTTTGACTAAATGTTTGTTTGTCTCCAATTTTCTATCACTTGGAGGGAATTATAAACTTAATAAAATGACTTTTTTGAGGAAAGCATACACTCCCACCCCACTCCCTCTGCCTCCAAAACTTCTTTAAATGGACTTTCTCGGAAAAAAGTTTTCAACAAAAGTGAGAGGTGTCCGGGGGAGTTAGGGGCAGGGGGAGCATTGAAAACGTATTCACGTTGCAAATGTCATATGACAGATACCGTTTGCATTTTTTGTTTTTAACTCTTAACAATTTTCTGAAAAGCCGCCTGCTCCCAAACTTCGTTTATTAGGTCCTAAAACTTGATAATCCTTTAACCAACCAACCTAGGAGAATTGATATTTTGAGAGTTTAATTAGTGCTGTCTCGGTAAGCTTTCCTCTAGTGTCATTTCAAACTCACCTTGATAGAATTAAGGAACTATAAATGCATTGCTAGTGACCAAGTTTGAAGAACATTGGTTAATCGGAAGTGCAATGTTCGTACTGAAGTTTTCAGGATTTCCACTTCAGGATTGCCCATATCCAGAACTTTTATTTGAAATATTTCTTCCGGAAAAATTTATTTTAGATTTTTCTTGTAAACATGTTTTTCCGAACAAGTTTCCCGAGTAGATGGAGTTTCTGGAGAGAGAAGGTGACTCCGTTATTTAGCTGCACAAGTGAAAAGAGCTTCGAAAATTGTATTTCGGTGCTACGATGATTCTGACGGCTGGAATCTAGATCTGCCATGACATGTTTGCCGCAGGCTCGGATTTACTGACTTCGCAAAGAAATTTATGATGAAAATCAAAGTAACTTCAAAATCGACAGTTGGCAACACCAAGAAGCATCATGACCTGTCTCAGATTGTTTCAAGACTGGGCTGAAACTAGATCGTAAGAAATACTCTTACACTTAGAAAGGAAACATTACTTTGATTAACCGGACGGAAATGCAGGTTATCTGAGACGTAGCCCATTCTTTGTTAGATAAAATTGAAAGGAACTGTATATTAAGTAGAATAAACTTTCTGGAGCTGTTTTCAAAAAAGCAGAGATTTACTGTAGAAAAAGACCTTAAAATTGTTGTAAATCCACTTTCAATCAATCTTTTGTAGGATGCGCCTGTTTTAAGAAACTAATTATATGCACATATTTTGCTGATGCTTGCTGAATTTACCGATAATGAGCGACTTGCTTGCCTCTGCCAACACTGCTGGATAAGCCCTGTTGTCAAACTTCAATATATTGTTACAAGATGCATTTTGTGGGTTTATTAGGATATTAAGTATCTAAACACTCATTAGGACTTACTATATTTATAGCAAGTTCGTAGAACGATTTAGCAAATTTTTCTATCTACTCCTCTTAGTTTATACGACTAACATGGAACCGCCCATAAGGACTGAAACGAACTGACTGTAATAGGTTATAAAATGTAAAAAAGACTACTTGACAAACGTTCCAAACTGACTCTAACTAATAAGAAAAATTTGCTCTTCTAGTCCCCAATTTGGACTTACAGAATAGAACTCTACGACACTGCTAAACAATTCAACCTTAATCGACTTCAAACCCTACAATCTACGATCCTAAGAACAGTTGTCAATGCTCCCTGCTATGTCTCCAACAACACAATCCGCTCCGACCTAAACATTCCGCTCATCTCAGAGCTAGCCCAATCTTGCTTACAGAAAATTCCATTCAAAATTAAACTGCCACCACAATCTTCTGATGCAGAATATGTCTACCAGAACACATCCCCAGAAATTCCTTGTCGGTGGCTGAAGCGGCGGTGGTTACAATACTTTAACGTATGACGTTTCGACGTGCTAGGGTAGTTGCTATATAGGCTTACCATAATGGCGAACTAACGGCTTCCATCACTGACGGTCGTCGTTCATATATCACTCACAAGTCCAGTCCAGCTCACAATCCAGTATCAAGTCACAATCCAGCTCTGCTTCCCAACCTCCACAACTTATGCAGTGTACTTAATGTATATAATAAACTAAACCATATATTTAACAATGTTAAATACGTTTATGATTAAAAACTTAAATAATTAACTAATAAAAATTAATGGGAAGATATATAGAAAATTTAATTAGAAGTTGGGCAATTAGATATGAGAAAACTATTGAGATATACATATATATGTCAAACCAATATTGAGGCGCAAAGGTACTCTTACTGAGTAAGAGGTACCTTACTCTACTGAGTAAGAGCAAAGGTTTTTTATTAACTAACTTTTGTATTTGTCTAGAGAATAATTAATTAAATAAATTACTAATTTTAATTAAATTTATGAAACTGGTACGACTTTATTTTGATTAACCTTTGTGGACTTAAAGTTATGAAATCCCTCCCAAAAACTAAGAGAATTGTTCGTTAATATATACATATATATGGTGCTAAGTAGACCAAGGAGTCTTAATATTACCCAGTGAGACACCAGTATATTCAGAATTTTATTATAGAGGCAATTTCAACAAAGTGTACACTTTACTTTTTAATTACTGTATGTTTATTACTATATGTATATATGTCAAATTACGAAAAATAGTGAGCTCTCTTACAAAAGCGTAACTGAAAATATTACCTTCATGTCAAATAATAAAAATTGACTTTTACCGGAAATACATGTTTTTGAAGATCCTCTGTGTGTAAGTGTGTCAGTGTGTCAGTGTGAACAAAATATCTCAAAATCGAAAAACGACAGGAAGTTTCCAAATTCATATTCCCTTTAGATACCACCATCCGCACATTACCAAAGGATTCGGACAAAACCTACCAAGCGGAAGTGCAGTGCTACTTTACTAAATAGTCGTTCAGTTTCCGCAATTTTCTCAAAAAATGGCTGCAAAGATTTTCTTTAAACTTATAACTTTTATTCACATAAATATCTATCACTTTTTTGTTTGAAACACTTTCCAGGAAAATTTGACTTTCCTTCTTAGCAGCAACCTTAAACCATATGTTAAGTCTACCACATGGTTGTGCAATCTGTCTGTATTGTAAAGTCAAGTCTTGTCGTAGCCTGTAAAGTTCTTTAATTAGTCTTTCGCTTTATAGTTCCGAACTAGGTCATGTTATTAATGTGTATTGTGTTAAACTGTACTTTATAAAGTAACCAGTAATCTATTGAGTGTGACGTTGCTCAATGTCCAACCTTTCTACTCACCTTTACGCCACTTGGTCAAGTACTATTTACTCTATAATACGAGTATTTACAAGCATATCAGTCAGGACGAAGATTTACATACATAACATTTCTGGTCTATTATTCTAAAGCAGAGCTCCTTAAAGTAGAGGGTTGCAAACAATTTAATACAACAAATATAATATTATATGGGTGACGTGGCGATGGAATTCTGGCGTCGAATTTTAGATTTCAAGATATCTCTTCGGCATCAATCTTAAGTAATGAATGATACGGGTCTGATGAGGTATTAGTTGGAGAGGACTCAATGGGACAATTTGTGATCTAAGTCCATTTCATTTTCCTACGATGGCACTGAATACTAGAATTCGAATTTGCTAAAAATCTGCTTTGAAACACTCACGACTTTCACTCACTGCAATGATTACAATTCTGTCATTTTTTTTAAGGCTTGTAACAACAACATATTCAATTTAAGAGGAAACACTCATCCATCTTATCATAGATTGCTTGGGTTGTGAGGAAATTAGGTTCAGGACCTTTGATCGGAACAGGATACCTGTAGTGGAAGAGCCTTAGGCTATTTCCCTTTACTTATATTATGGTCCGATTTGTTCGGACTGCGGTGAATCTCAGATGGATTATTCCAGGGTCCAGCATTTTGTTCTAGACCCAGTTTGTTTTTTTCTTTTTTGGGGTAGCGTATCTAGGCTTTGGATAGCGGAGGGTTTGGTCTCTCGCCCAAGACGAATAATAATAATTAGAGAAAAAAGTCGTTTGAGTGTTTCAAATAATTTTTTTTTCTTTTTTTTGCTTAAAAAGCTTCAAAACGTGTAACCAATACACAGATCTGTAAGATTTAACCAAAAAATCACGGAAACTACTGTTTTTAAGACTTCTAGGAAATCTGTCTGGAAGGGTCCGGGAAAAAGAACTGTAGCTGCACTAATGAATTGTAATGTGAATCTAGATGAAGTTTCTGTTCCATTGGGTTTGAGCATCTTGAGCGTCAAAACGAATATTAAGATCTGTATGAATAGTTTGATTGGGTGCTTTAACTCTGGAGCAAAGCATTTTGGACTGTAATGACGGTGGTGGTACTCTCCACCTGCTGCGGTTTTCGTTTGTATATTTTGCACACAAATACACAAACTATATATATATTTATATATTTTGACTATAAATACAAAAACAATGAGGAATGATGGCTACCAAAAGGCAGAGAATTTCTCTTCATTCAAAATTGTATATCTCAGTGAATATTCAACGGATTTTACTCGTTCAATAACCATTTTTCATCGAATTTCCATTTTCCATGCGGTCTAATTTGAAATAAGAAAGTTGGTTTCGAAATGTCTTAAAACATTAAAAAAATAATTCATCACATATTTGGAATCCTTGAAAAAATTAAGTGGTGGTATCGTTTGGATTTATTTTCTCTATCTAGCATACTTTCCATGACTAGATGTCTCTGTGTGTATACATGCCATTCGGAAAATAGAACTTTCTAGGTACTCTAGCAAGCACTAACGATTATCACATAGTACCCGTAAACTGTTAGGAAGTGGACTTAAGATTGTAGCTCCTCCACAAGCCTCCAAAAATCAAAATTAAAGGAAAAAACATTTTAGTTATGTCTGTAACTAGTACACGAAGTTTAAAAGGAAATCGTTGATGCTATTTTCGAGAATATCGTTACAAAGAGAAGGAAAAAAATCATTCAATAATGTTGTACTTCCAATTGTTGGATTATATCCGAAACCTTCATAACGGATACGATGATGATATCTAAACAAAATAGAGTTTCTTTTGATTTTTGGTTTTCCCAGTTATTTTGTACATACAAACACTTACATACAGACACACTCACATATTCACACATACAGCCCATTCTCTGAAAACCTTTCTACTTTCTCTTACTAATAATAGTAAGAAGAAGTATTGCTATTGTGCTAGATTTTCGAAATTGAGGTTTCACCGGAAATACACGTTTTCAGGTTCCCTGAGTCCAAAAAAGTGTTTTTTAGAAAATGGTTTGTGTGTGTGTGTGTGTGTGTGTGTTGTGAAAAGAATATCTCAAAAACGAAAAGTTACAGGAAACTCAAAATTGGTATTCCGTTTAGGTATTACAACCGCATCAGACACGAAGATTTCTGGCAAATCCATCAACCGGAAGTGCCACTTAACAATGTTTTTTTGTAATTTTTTCAAAAACGGCTCCAATGATTTTCTTTAAACATGGAATTTCAACTACACATACTTTATTTTATTTTATTTATATAGACTGGCAATGCCCATTTTACATAATAATAAAATACACAAAACAATCAATAATTGAACTTATTTGAAGAGAAGAAAGTAATACAAAATAAGCAGTTTTCTAATAAGATAAACTAACAGTAACAGTAACTCAACAATAACTAAAAAGATGAATTAACAATAATAATAAGATAAGATAAATTGCAGAAAATCTTATGCTAATATATAAAATAACAACATAAATATGAAATATAAATAACATAATACATCAGTTTATATTATGTGAAAATTAGTCGTGAGTAGATTTTATTTAATATTATGGTACTTAATCTCTAGAGAACTTAGAATAATAATTAGAGAAAAAAGTGTGTGAGTGTTTCAAATAAGTTTTTGCAAAAGCTTCAAAACGTGTAACTAATACACAGATCTGTGAGATTTGCCCAAAAGATCACGGAAACGACTGTTTTTTAAGACTTCTAGGAAATAGGAGTAATTTCTTTAAATTAGTTTTTGTTTTATTGTTTAGGTGAACATTCTCAGGAAGACTGTTTGCTAGGTACATCATTAATATTCACTGGTGAGTGAAAGATGTAGTTAGAGCGAAAGAAGTGTTGATGAAATAAACGATTGTTACGGGTCGAAACTGATGGGACATTGAAATTGAAAAACAATAATAAGGAGACGTTGTGATGGTTGGTTCCGCAGAGCTGGAAAGCATCAGAGACATTTTCCGTGGTAGCCTGCTTCATTTTGTGGTCATCGACCGGTTTCGGGCCCATCTTCAGGATGCGTTTTTTCAGACAGTGTGACAACAGCGACTTGTAAAGAGCAACCCTTGTTAAAATACTTAGCCTCACTGGATCCATAGTTGTTGTGATGGTTGGTTCCGCAGAGCTGGAAAGCATCAGAGAGTTTTTCCGTGGTAGCCTGCTTCATTTTGTGGTCATCGACCGGTTTCGGGCGTTCGCCCATCTTCAAGTGTGAAAACAAAGTTTGCTCTGTACAAGTCTGTGTTGTCACACTGTCTGAAAAAACGCATCCTGAAGAGGGCGAACGCCCGAAAACGGTCGATGACCACAAAATGAAGCAGGCTACCACGGAAAATCTCTCTGATAATAAGGAGACCATGTAGAAAAAGTAAATAATAGTGTTTCTTCGTTCGCCTAGTGAAGCCAGATTTATAGAAATTTTTTTAGGATATCGACAACGGAAATGAACTAGTTTTAAGAATTTTATTTGTATTTTCTCAATCATACTAATATTAGTAATTGTATATGGAGACCAAATACAACTAGCATATTCAAGTACAGAACGAACAATGAAACAATAAAGATATATTATTGGAACCAGAGAAATCACGAGAAGATATATACGAGCCCCTCGTATATATAAACCCCAGCAATTTATAGGCTCGTTTGCAAACGGTATCTATGTGAAGTTTGATTGTCAACTTACTATCTAGCCATACTCCTAGATCTTTAGTAGCCGAAAATCTTGCTGACAGAGAATTATTAATATTGTAATCGAAGAATATGTTATTGATTTTCCGAGAATAAGTAATAACGGAAGTAGATAAGAAAGACGGGTTCTAGGCCACTTTTTTTGCACAAGATGGCGGCCGTCCCCTCTCACCCCAGCCACATACCTCTCCCACCAAAGACCCCCCTCCCCCCAACCTATTCCCAACTTTTCCCCCACCCCCTCCCCCTCCCCTTTTCCTGTAGCGAAGAAATATTAAAAATTAATTTTTTTTTTGCTGAGGTCAGCAAAAACGATCTCACAACCTTCGTCATCCAAGTCCATCACTTACACCACTCAGCTATAGTGGTAACTTGGCAATAGTAGTTTTCTTTATATCCTTATACCTCACCCCCACATACTTCTCCCTCATCTCTCTCATATCCTTTCTCTCTCTCTCTCTCTATAGATATATATTTATAAAATATATACACAGAGACTTAAAGAGAGGCTCTGCCCCACGTACCCCAGGCCAGGGGTCATTAACCTGTATTTTTCCATTCGTACAAAAGTTTATTAACCTCTATGTATACAAAATGTTTGCAATATAATATATTTACTTATTTTTTTTTTTTTTAGACGGATACTTATGTAAGTTTTTTTGGTAAAGAATAAACTAAAACTTAATCTATGGTTCCTTCTTATCTACTTTTATCGATCAAGTATATTGACATTTAATACAGTATACATGATTTATGAGTCACTTACCTGTGTAAGGTTTTTGGTAAGCAATTTACAAGTTAATCTCCATTTTCCTTTCTTTTTTTTTATCGATCATTATATATTTATAGAATCCAATATATCGGTTATTTTTTTTTTTTTGGCACAGTTTTAAGTTGTTGGACCTGTTATCGACG
>JAAEAF010001338.1:0-27758 GCA_011037195.1 Triatoma infestans | reverse complement strand
TATCCTTGAACTCCAACTCGCCCAGGCAATCCTGCGAGAGTGGTACCCTCCCAAATACGCGAAACCTAGTACCGGAATCGGGAGAGTGGTACCCTACCAAATACGCGAAACGGGGAAACTCTATATATATATATATAAATCTAAACTAATACAGTTGTATGATATCAGAATTTTCCAACTACCTTTGGCTTTATGACAATATAATGCAGAATTCCCACAAACCTTTGAAGCGCTTCCATATTATAGCCTTTTTTGACGTGGTATACATAATCAGGATTAGAAACCCACATTGGCAGCGCTATCAAAGCTTGGATAGATTGGTTTACACTCAGTGTCAGGTAGATAAATGACTACTTGTGAAAGGAGGTGTTAGATCGCACTATTATGACACTATATGCAATTCCCTAATTGTTATATATGGGCATAACATGTGAAATTCTTACAGATTCTCAAGGATTTCTGTTCATTAGGCAACCTCATATCTTATTTCTTATCATGGTACTGAATATCTCGGTTCCAGCTGGATAGTCTTATAATACGGAGTTCTTGTTTTTTTGTTCTAGAAGATGACGCTCAGGCCGGTGTCGAATATCGATCAAATCTATTTCATTTATCGGTTTTACAAGGAGTGAAAATATTTTACTTTTTTGTTGATCCTGAAAAGTAAAGGCATTTCAAAAAAATGGCACATTTCTGCAATTTTCAGGTTTCTTTAAACTTGGTATATTTAGATTCATTTATATAAAATTCTTTCTGGGTTAGATATGACGTTAGGCTTGTTTATCTAATTCTTCATAACAGAAAGTGGGAGGGGTGGACAGCACATTCAGATTAGGATCCTTTATTTTAATTGAATAAGAATCAAAATGAATTTATTTATTTTATATCTCTGTTTTTTACTTTACTATCCTTTCACTCAAATTTCCATACTTGCCTTTCTTATACCATTATTATTTTATTTTTTTAGCAAGTCATTTTTACAAATTATCAAATATCTTCAAAAATTATGTAATTCGTATTCTTTTCTATTATTGAATGTTATTTATTCGTATTATTTATCCAACCACACTCAGTATGCTTATAATCAAATCTCTTTGAGTATCTACGGAAGAGAAATGTAGTTACTAATACATTCACAACGCTTCGCTGTAGAAGTATTGCATTTCCTTTTTAGCGATTTAATGATTATTATTATTTATTTTATGGTTTCTTTTTATTTTAACCAAATTAAGGTCAATTTAAAAGTGTTGTCAAATGAGGAAAAATAGCAGTGTGAGACACATTTCAGATAATGTCTTTTATTTTAAGAGCACATCAGCAATCTTAAGTCTTTTCTTATAGACAATACTGCCTTTCAACGGATAGTGAATTGTACGAGAGTGTAGATAAGCGAGCAGATAGGAGCGAGAAAATCTAAGGGCAGTCAACGCTGCGATTTTGTTATCAGTATAAACTAATCTTACCATGAACATTATTTATTAAGACATTCTGAAGATCCACAAGAAAAGTTGTTGTGATGGTTGGTTCCGCAGAGCTGGAAAGCATCAGAGACATTTTCCGTGGTACCTTGCTTCATCTTGTGGTCATCCACCGGTTTCGGGCGTTCGCCCATCTTCAGGATGCGTTTTTCAGACAGTGTGACAACACAGACTTGCACAGAGCAAATTTGGTTTACACACTCCAATAGGAAAATACAAATGAGGAAAATAGTAGTGTGAGATACTCAAAGATATTTGATTATAAGTTGAGTGTGTAAACTAAATTTGCTCTGTGCAAGTCTGTGTTGTCACACTGTCTGAAAAACGCATCCTGAAGATGGGCGAACGCCCAAAACCAGTGGATGACCACAAAATGAAGCTGGCTACCACGGAAAATGTCTCTGATCTTCAAGAAAAATTTCAATTTCAGTGAAAAAAATCATTTAGTAAAGTGGTAATGTAAACGCACTTGCGGTTATCCGATTTTTGAAACTCGGAATTTCAACAACAAATTTAATTCCAACATACATTATTCTAAATAACATTATTTAGATGATAGAATTGTTTAATAAACTGAAATAGCACAACCTAACCCCACCCCTTCCCCAAAACAGCCCTTAAATGAATTTTCCCAGAGAAACATTTCAAATAAAAGTGTGGCGCTTCGTATGTAGTTCATATAACAAGTTTGAAGAAAATCGTCGGAGCCACCTTTGAGAAAAATCAAAAAAGTAAAAAAAAAACAGCAAGTAATATGGTACTTCCGGTTGAGGAATTTTGACAGATGACCCACTGTCAGATGCCATGGTGTTCACGTACACACACACACACACACACAGACCATTTGCTAAAAACCACTTTTGGACTCAGGGGACCTCAAAACGGATATTTCCGGTGAAAACTCGATATAGAAAATTTGACACGATTACAATACTTCCTCTTACTAGGAGTAAGAGAAAGTAAAAATACAATTTAATCAAGAAATTTTCTAGCACTACAGTTTTGCAGTAACCCTGAAAAAAAAAGGTAAAAAAAAATCTTCTATACTTTACAAAAAAAGGGTCGTCTTTCACGTAATTTGGCCAAAAATATTTTGTTCACAAAATTTTAAAAAGAGAAAGAAAGGATGAGAAAATAGAAAGTTCAAACTGTGTGATATTTCGTTTATGCGTACCAGGTGACCTGATAAATAATATTTTGGTAACCGTAAGTAACCATTTTGCTGAATTTTTTTTTTTTGTTGCAGTTTTTTTCACAAAACGGTTCCAACGATTATCTTTAAAATTTGGTATATCAATTACACATACAAAGTGCTATTTACTTTTATTGAAACATTTCTCCGGAAACATTCATTTAAATGGATTTCTGGGGGTTGGGGTTATGCCTTCCTCTAAAGCGCTATTTTAGTTTATTATATTATGTTTCTATCAATTTATATTACGTTACCAAAATTCCGTGTTTGACCTATCGTTCCTATTTGAAACTTTATCCGAGAAAAACCATTACAGGGGAAACCATTACAGTTAGAACAGAATTAATCAATTATAACTATGTACATCGCACCGGAAATACATTTTTAGAGGTCCCCTGAATGTGTTCGTGTAGTGATACACACATTTACCTATCCACTTAGTAACGTTATGCTTTCCTCTAAAGTGCCAGTTCAGTATAATATATGTGGTTTTGCCATCAACATAAAATTAATAACAAATTACAAACATTGATTGAATACGAAATTTGGAGAAATTCCATTAACCGGAAGTGAGATTTTACGGAATAAGTTTGCGAGTTTTTTTTTGCAACTTTTTCTAAAACGTATCCAATTATTTTCTTTAAAGTTGGAATGCAGTGCTGCATAGATTGAAACGTATCACTTTTATTTGATATATTTTACTGAAAACATTGATTTTAGAGAGGGGTATATTAAAGACCTATAGTTTAAAATTAAATTTGCTGCTGCATTATTGGTTTTGACATAGAGCGCTCCACATACGGCAGCTCAGGTATACAAGTAGAATCCCCCCTCTATTTTTATGGCCAACGCAACTAAACATTGTACGTTGCAATTTTAAAGAAAATTTCTTGATTAAATTGTATTATTACTTTCTCTTACTCTTAGTAAGAGGAAGTATTGTAATCGTGTCAAATTTTCGATATCGACTTTTCACCGGAAATATCCGTTTTGAGGTCCCTTGAGTCCAAAAAAGTGGTTTTTAGCAAATGGTCTGTGTGTGTGTGTGTATGTTGAACACCATGGCATCTGACAGTGGGTCATCTGTTAAAATTCCTCAACCGGAAGTACCACATTACTTGTTAGTTTTTTTACTTTTTTTGTTTTTTTCTCAAAAATGGCTTCGACGATTTTCTTCAAACTTGTTATGTGAACTACACAAACGAAGCGGTACAACTTTTATTGAAATGTTTCTCTGGGAAAATTCATTTAAGGGCAGATTTGGGGGAGGGGTGGAGTTAGGTTGTCATCTAAAGTGCTATTTCTGTTTTTTAGACAATTCTGCCGTCTAAATAATGTTAATTAGAATTAAATATGTTGTTGAAATTCCGAGTTTGAAAAAAATCGGATAACCGCAAGTGCGTTTACATTACCACTTTACTAAATGATTTTTTTCACTTTTTGGCGATTTTCTTAAAAATATGTCTGACGATTTTCTTGAAACTTCATATATAAACTAAACATGTAAAGATCTACAACTTTTATTTAAAATATTTCTCTGGGAAAATTCATTTAAGGGCATTTTTAGGGGAGGGGTGGATTATGTTTTTCTCTAAAGTGCGATCATTGTTGATTATACAATTCTATCATCCGAACAAAATTAGTTAGAAATAAATAGATGGCCGAAATTCCGAGTTTCTAGAAAATTAGTAAACCGGAAGTGTGCTTTTACTGAACAGTTTTTCAGTTTTTGACGAATTTCATTAAATTTGGTACACAAACTATAAAATTTATCAATCATAATTTTGAGAACTGGAATAAGAGAAAGTTGTGTGAGTGTTTCACATCAGATTTTTTTTTTTTATAATAGAAAGCCGTGTGAATTTTTCACAGCAGATAATTTTTTCTTTAACTTTTACATTCCTATCCCCCCTCTCTGTGAATAATGGGCACGTTTTATATACTATTTATTTTATTTAACCCATCAAATATTTAAAGTAGGTAAATCATTTATTATTTGTTATCTTATCGTTAATTTTTTTCTTAAATTATTAATGAACTAAACAGATTGCTATTTTATTTATTTATTTGTGTTATTTATTTTATATATGTATATATATAGATATAGATACAGTTTCTAAATAGACAAATAGGCAATGATAACAAATTAATACTGATTTGAGTTCAATAACCTTTAAAGTGTTTTAAGTGTTAATTTAAAATATTTCTTGATAAATTCTTTATTTATAATAGATGATCCTTTTTTTTTATTTCTTAATTCGGAACGTTTATTTCACAGATTTATTTCTTCTGGTAGTGATTATTACTTGTTGCTGGTAAGAGAGGGTGGATGAAATTTATAAGCGGCCTCTACACGGTCAATAATATTGTCAATATCAGTATTGACAATATAACCATCAATACTCGTGCTAAGAGGAAGAAATTTTGAAGACTTGGAAGTTTTCAGACATAATGTCCCCAACAACTATCTGCAAAGCTGTAATAGAAACCTGTGAAACCTTTATATATGTCCTACAAGACTTTGAAAAAATTACAATCATCTTTAAAAAAATGTATGATTGAAGTTTTGTTTTAATACACAAATCTTTCCAAAGTACCTCCATTGGATCGTGTTTTGAACTGAACTGTAATGAAGGGACTATTATTTAATTGATTATATGAAATGTATGTTAATCAGAAAAATAAGATTAAAAAATTACAATCATCTTTAAAAAGTGTATGATTGAAGTTTTATTTTAAATTTCGTATATCAACTACACATACAAAAAGTTGCCATTTTTTTTTTCAAACGTTTCCCAGGGAAAAATGCATTTAAGGGCACTTTTGGGGGAGGGGTGGGGATAGGTTATTCTCTAAAGTGCTCTTTCAGTGTATTGCACAATTCTATCAGTTAAATAATACTAATTAGAATCATATATGTTGTTGAACTTCTGAGTATGAAGAAAATCAGAAGACCGGAAGTGAATTTTTACTGAAAAGTATTTTCTAAAACGGATCCAACGATTTTCTTTAAACTTGGTATATCACCTACACATACAAAGAGCTCATTTATTTCCATGGTTATGTTTGCCTCTAAAGCCTATCTTAGCTGATTATACAATTCTACCATCTAGACAAAATAAATTAGAAATTAATAGATTGCCAAAATTCAAGAAAATTAATTAAACCGGAAGTGTGTTTTTACTGAACAGTTTTTTTTTTTCAGTTTTGTGTTTTTCTTTTATAAAAACACCCACGAATTTCATTCAATTTGGTATGCTAACCATAAGGTTTGTCAATTACAATTTTGAAACCTGGAGAGAGAGAAACTTGTGTGAGACAGCTCATGAAGCCTTTACGGCGTTTTTATGTTTGCGGAGAGCAAGTGGTTTTCACCGCCTTTTAATATTGGCCTTCGTCTTTGCCCTGACAGCAATCGAACCCTGATTCCTTCTCGCACCAAGGGCGTGATCGCTAGCTACTAGAGCAGCGCATGAAGGTTTTACTAATGAAAGATTCTATATAATTGATAACAAACGAGTAAATGCTATTATTTAATTTCGAAAGCACCATTTTAATTAGTCTCTTATAACGGAACATAGAACATTAATCAATTGAAGATCAGTTGACATTTTCACTGAAAATTTTAATTAATTTAATAAAGAAAGGATTTTTATAATAGAATTTTTTTTTTTTTTTTTTAAATTATAAGCAATGTTAAGAACTTTTCTCTGAAGTTCCACTTCATTTAATACTTGATCGTATAATCTAAATAATATTAAGGTATTTTAAATAGCATTGCTATAATTCCCAATATGAAGAATATTGATTTTATGAAAATATTGAAGTGTGATTTTATAAATAAGTTTCCGAGTGGGGGGGGGGGGGATTTTCCCTAAAACAGCAACAACGATTTTCTTTAAACTTGGAATGCTAACTATACAGATATGAATTAATCACTTTTATTTGTAACAGTTTGCAATACAATTTGATTTTCTTGAGATTCTGAGGAATCTCTGCCGTTAAAAGGGGCTAATAATGCCAAAGTCATTTCTTTTTATCGTAAGAAGAATTTTATATCGTATCAGTACCTCATTGATGGCAAACCGTTGGAGAGGACTCGTGACGTGAAGGATTTAGGAGTTACTTTGAGTCATGACCTCTCTTTCACGAATCAGTTTGAATATGTATGTAGGAAAGCATCGAGAGCGCTGGGTTTTGTAATAAGGCACGCTCGTAATCTTAGAGATCCCAAAGCGGTGCTAACTGTGTATAATGCATATGTTAGAAGCCTTCTTGAGTACACGTCGTTGATTTGGTGTCCTTATAATAAGAGGGATATAGCTAGAATTGAAGCTATACAAACCCCTTTGGATTTTTAACAAAAGGTTATCCAGCGGTGCTACTCATTTCTGCTCTCTAGAGTCTAGAAGACGTAATGCTGGTCTTCTATTCTTAAAGAAGCTTTTGAATGGTGAAATTGATTGCATGGCGCTACTTGCTGCCATTCCTTTTCATGTACCACCTCGCTGCTTGCGCAGTACTTCGCATTTCGTGGTCCCTGTCGTTAAGACTAATGCGCTGTTCAACGCTAACATCATCCGTAGAATATGCAGGTCATGGAATAAGTATATTCCTAGTGATGTGGATTTCCAAATGGCGTCTGGACTTTTCAAGAAACATTTTTTCACTACTTGAAGTTTTACTGTTAAATTTGTATGTACTTTAGTATTATTATATTTATGTACCACTTGTAATGACTTCAACCATAAGGCTTATGCAGTTTGTGGATAAAAAATAAAAAAAAAAATATATATATGTTATTTAGCGCTGTCTTCTTCTGCCCTGCAACGGATAGGTACTTCAAGTACTAGTTGCCACGGAGAGATATCTGTAATCCTACCTTCACTATATTCATGTCAGGGTAAATGAGTAAACATTTCCGGTTTAGAGAAATTATGTAATAATATTAACAGCAGTAAGAAAAAGTCCTGTGAATATTTCACACCGCAATTTTTTTAAAATTTTCTGTCATGATTATAGTTCTAGAACTTTACTAGTTCTACTAAACCCCATGCACATTTTCAGTTTTAATTTTTCTTCCTTAATTTGTAGTTCGTTCTTAGTCTAAACATTTTTTCCCCGTAACAGCCTATTATTTTGTGATCACCAAATATATTCTAGAATACGCTTGCAGTAAAAATGTTTTTGAAAAAATAATTTGAGGAAGGGTGTCTTGTTGAATAAGTACTATTTATGAACCCAGTCACATTCTCTAGATATGTGCTAGAATTGTCGTTTGAAAAGTAGTATAATCGAACTGTTTCCTTGATAACATCTTGATAGTGAGCTAACTACAATCGTTCTAGGGGTGGGGTGGGGGGAAATCGCTGACCAAACCAACTTTTTAGACTCTTGGGAGAAAAATAAAGTCTAGCTATAAACTGTTTCAGGTATTATAGATTTTTTATTCGACATCATAAACAGCTTTATTCTGTTAATATGAATGAACTTATTGTGTGACTTCAGTGAAATGCTAAATGCTTTTTAGTATGCTCTTCCTTAGAAAGAGGGTCCATTTCCTCTAAACTAACCACTTCAGAACAATGCCAAATTTGAAGAAAATCGGTTTACCAGAAGTGCGATTTTAAAGATTTGGTTTTGAGTTTTTTTTTAATTTTCTCGAAACAGTTTCAACGATTTTCTTTAAACTTGGAATTCTTGCTGCATTAACATTTTTCTGAAAAAAAGAAGTGATTTTAGAGGGATATTGGAGGTCTGTTTGTCAGTTAGTTTAAAATTAAATTAACACAAGCTTTCTTAGTTTTGACATAGAGCGCTCTAAGTAAAGCCGCTCGGGTATACAATTAAAATCCTCACCACCAAATGGTCAACCTAACTAAAGAAAATTTCCTGATTAAATTGGACTAATTAGAGTAAGAGAAAGTTGTGCGAGTGTTTTTTTACACCCGATTTTTTTTATAATATACCTCTGTTTTTTATAATATACCTCTTTTTTTTTTTTTATAATATACCTCTGTTTTTTATAATATACCACTGTTTTTTATAATATACCTCTGTTTTTTATAATATACCTCTGTTTTTTATAATTTACCTCTGTTTTTTGTAATATACCTCTGTTTTTTATAATATACCTCCGTTTTGTTTTAATAATATACCTCTTCTTTTTTTATTTATTTATAATATACCTCCGTTTTTTATAATATACCTCTGTTTTTTTATAATATACCTCTGTTTTTTAAAAATTTAATCAAAAAACATCTACACCTTGGGGGCCTGTGGGAGGGGAGTGAAGTTATTCACGCCCGTGATTATTTTCGCATGCCTACTGGATATTTAACTAAACGCTGACTAAAATTTTATACTAGGCCGCGCGACACAGAATGGAGGTGTAGCCGAAGTCATGGCGTGGTAAAAAAAAACTTTGAGGGCCTTCAACTTATCGCGATATAAAGCAAAGCCTATTTTTTTTTATCCTGTCAAATGATTTTTCAATATTTCAGCGATTAACACATTGTCGGTTTTTGTTTAATATTATTTTTTTAAATAATTTTCTCTTACTCTAATAAAGAAGCATTGCGAACTTATCATATTTCCAAAATTGACTCACTGGAAATATAGGGTTTGAGGTCATTTGCTTATGCAAAAAAAAAAGTTTTCAGTATGTGCTCGAAATGGCTCCAACAGTTTTCTTTAAACTTCATATACTATTTGAAAACAGTAAGTCAAGTAACGCTAATTTTTACTTTCTCTTACTCCTAGTAAGAGGAAGTATTATAATCGTGTCAATTTTTCGATATCTGAGTTTTCCACCGGAATGGCCGTTTTGAGGTCCCCTGAGTCCAAAAAAGTGGTTTTTATCAAATGGTGTGTGTGTGTTGTGTGTGTGTGTGTGTGTGTGTGTGTGTGTGTATGAATGAATGAATGTATGTACGTATGTGAACAGTATAGCTCAAAAACGAAAAACCATAGGAAGTTGAAACTTGATATTCCGTTTAGGTATCACCATGGCATCTGACAATGGGTCATCGGTCAAAATTCTTCAACCGGAAGTACCACTTTACTTATTGTTTTTTTTTACTTTTTTGCGTTTGTCTCAAAAATGGCTCCGATGATTTTCTACAAACTTAATATATGAACTACACGTACAAAGATCTACAACTTTTATTAAAAACATTTCTCTGGGAAAATTCATTTAAGGACAGTTATGGGCGAGGGGGTGGGATTAGGTTTTCAGCTAAAGTGCTATTTCAATTTATTAGACAATTCTATGATCTAAATCATGTTTAATTAAAATTAAATATGTTGTTGAAATTCCGAGTTTGAAAAAATCGGATAACCGGAAGTGCGTTATTAACTTTACCACTTTACTAAATGATTTTTCACTTTTTTTGCGATTTTCTCAAAAATTGCTCCGACGATTTTCTTGAAACTTCTTATATAAACTAAACATACAAAGGATCTATAACTTTTATTTAAAACATTTGTCTGGTAAAATTCATTTAAGGGCACTTTTGAAGGAGCGGTGGGGTTATGTTTTTCTCTGAAGTGCTATCATGGTTGTTTATACAATTCTATCGTCCAAACAAAATTAATTAGAAATAAACAGATTTCCAAAATTCCGAGTTTCAACAAAATTAGTAAACTGTGCTTTTACTGGACAGTTTTTTCAGTTTTCGACGAATTTCATTAAATTTGGTATACAAACTATAAAATTTGTCAATTATAATTTTAAGAACTGGAGTAAAAGAAAGTTGTGTGAGTGTTTGTTTCACACCAGATTTTTTTCAGGCTGGCTTAACGTCCAAACTACCAATTTAGGGGTCGTGGACGGGGAGGGGCGTTGGCGGAAGCACTTACTTTACAATAACATTTCTTAAACTAATATAAAAATTAGCAACGCCGGAGATTCGAACTGGTAACCTCCCACTTATGAGTCCATGCTCATAACCATTACCCTAAACACCCGCCCCAAACTTTGTATACTACTTATATTTATTTGAAAGATTTAACCGGGAAAAATTGATTTAAAAAATATCTTGGCGAATTTCTATCATTAAATTTCAAATATTATTTCTGTTTGTTCAATGTTATTGGCACTGTTTTCTGGACTACAATGTAATATCACTTCATCTACTATCTGTCCATGGGTAAGGTACATATGTACATCCCGACCACTTTATATAAATATTTAATTATTAGGAAAAATCAGCAAACATTTTAAATTTAATGAAAAATTATCAGTTATATCATATTATTGCATTAAGAAGAGATAGAGTGTGTCGTAGTAGTAAGAGATGGTTGTCATATGGGTGGGTGTTTCACACCTGCTTTTTTTATACATTTGTGAATGGTGTTGCAAAAGCTATATCTGTCATGTGATACATTAATATGTATTGAAGTATATTATAATATACTACTTATCTTTTGCTTAGATATATGAAATATAATATGTTCTAAGAAGTGCAACTATCTAACAGCTGACATAAGTGATGACTCACCTATATTAAATAAACTTATGACGATTTTTTTTTATTACATTTTTTTTTTTTCTTGACATGAATTAAATCATTTATTAATAATATCTATGTTAATTTTTTATTTTTTTATTTAATGTTCTTTTCAACTGCTACAATTTAAAGGAATATTTCTTAATCATTTTAACAACTTGTACCAAATTCATTGGACAGTTTCAGATATTGGCATTTTTCATTTCAAAGGGAAGGTAAAAATCTTAGGAAATTCTACTGATTATTCGAATCGCATTAGTTTTATAAATTATTTTGCAGTTTTCGACTAGATTATTTTTTCCGACAAATTTCAAGCGTGCTTCTTGCTTGTATTTCTTCATCCTAAAGGGTCCTTTTTATCCGTTTCCATAACTTGTGACGTTGCCATTCCAGCGTATCATATCCTTCCATTGTATTTCTTATTTTGAATTTCAAAAGAAATAGTACTTTTTTTTCTGAGAGAGAGATGTGTGCTGACTCAAATATTAATCACCCGGCATGGACTACCTGGCTTGATTTTAGGTTGCTTTCTTTTCAAGCTTAAGAGCGCCTCCCTCAGAGCCTTAACTCCCCCCCCCCGTTGCCATTTCCTGCATCTACTCTGTTTTCCTATGGAGCATCAAGTTGAAAGTTAAAAAAAATCCGAATTTTCCCTTTCACAGAAAAGCAAATTGATGTAAAATTTTTGATGTTCGAAGCTAAAGTTGAGCAGATTAACTTCACATTGTTGCGAAAAAGAAGTTAAGCCCGTAAGGTCATATATTGCTGAGGACCCACAGAAAAGATTTGACCTAGGAAAAAAATGTTCCGCTTCATGTCTATAGAAACATAGTAATGCAGTTCTCCACGAAAGGAAATATTTCAAGCATAGCTGAAGAAGGAGCGTGAATATGTTTTTCTGGAATATAAAATTATTCCAATAAGTTCTGCCATACTGTAGATTTGTTGACGCTCCCAAACTTGGTGTTTTTAATTAATTAAAATTCATTCACTTGGATTTGTTAAATATGGCTTCGAAAATCTCTTCTAAATCTGATGATCTCATCACTGTGTACATCAAAATTTCATTATTTTCTTTAAATTAACTATTTAATTATTTAAATTAATTATTTAATCATCATTATTCCGCAAAACTTGATTCTAGGAAGTATTCTAGAAGTAGTTTTCACATAATCAGCTTTTCTTTTTGCCAAAAAAGCCTCAAAAATGAAGCTTCTTGCCAAGCGGCCATTTTTTTTTTTTTTTATTGAAGAACGAGAGATCAACTTATTGCTGTTCCTATAACAGCATAGATAGAGTGAAGCAGGAAATTGCAACGCCATATAATTTTCTCATGATTACTGGTGCTCTAATTAAATCAACTTCCGGATTTGATTTCCATAGGGTTCCAAAAAGTTTCACGATGTTTATTGTGCCGAATTTTAAAACCAAGGTATCTCTTGCAATAGACCCGGACGTTTATTAATGATGTGAGAGTGAAAGTGAAGGGATAGAGGTGGGGGAGTACAAAGGACCCATCTTGGTCTAAGTGCAGTCTTTCTTCTTGTGAAGAGACTTATGCTACAGTAAGTAAGTAGAAGGATAAAAACTCTCAAGCGTTTAGAACCCGAGACAGCTCCTACAAAATTCGATTTTATAACTAGCCAACCAAATACTCTTCAAAGCAATAAAGACAGAGTAAATAAATGTTCTAATAGAACATCTTTACATTCATTTCTACTAGGTCGAAATTATAGTAAAGTAATTTTGGGGAATATTAAATTGCACTACAAAATACATACATTGCGCATTAAAAAAATAAATACGTGTATGAAACACTCACACAACTTTCTCTTATTCCTGTTCTCAAAATTATAATTGACAAATGATATAGTTTGTATACCAAATATAAAGAAATTCGTCGAAAACTGACAAAACTTTTCATTAAATGCGCCCTTCCGGTTTACTAATTTTCTTAAAACTTGAAATTTTGGCCATCTATTTATTTCTAATTAATTTTGTTTGAATAATAGAATTATATAATCAACTATGATATCACTTTAGAGGAAGCTGTAACCCCACCCCTCCCCTAAAAGTACCCTTAAATGAATTTTCCCAGAGTTAATGTTTTTAATAAAAGATGTAGATCTTTGTATGTTTAGTTTATACATGAAGTTTCAAGAAAATCGTCGGAGCCATTTTTGACAAAATCGCAAAAACGTAAAAAAAGCAATAGTAAAGTGCTACTTCCGGTTGAGGAATTTCGACAGTTAACGTACTGTCAGATCCCATGGTGATACCTAAACGTAATATCAAGTTTCCACTTTCTACGGTTTTTCGTTTTTGAGCTATTCTGTTCACATACACACACACACACACACAAACCATTTGATAAAAACCACTTTTTTGGACTCAGGGGACCTCAAAACGGATATTTCTGGTGATAACTCGAAATCGAAAAATTTGACACGATTACAATACTTCCTCTTACTAGGAGTAAGAGAAAGTAATAAATATGTGTTTCTAAACGACAATTGATACTGGAGCAAATTTCATTGTCCGTACAGCGAAATCTACTTTTAATTTACTGTTATCAATGTAATTCTTAATTTAACTGCATTTTTTATCAGTTTCGCTTAATTACACAATAAATAATACAGTGATCACATGGATGGACTTTTCGGCGAAAAAGAAAAAAAAAAATACTCTACAAATTTGTATTTTAAAAAAAAGAGGCCTGAAGGTCGTTTTAATAAAAAAGTAAAAAAAGAAGATAATTATATCAATTCAATGATGGCAAAGATAATAAAAGTATCATATTGCTGCTAATACCCAAAATTAAAAATTTTCGCCCTTCTTTTAAAGTTTATAATATCCAGGGTGTCTTCTAATGATTCCAACATGTTCTAACGTGCAATCATCATTTTCAAAAACCCAATTACAAAGTTATTTTCATGTCTGGATATAGTAATATACAGTCCATTAGACAAAGACAAGTCGTTGGTATTTAAAAAAAAAAATAATCAATAAATGTACCAAATTTTATACAATTTCAATGTTTGAAATTTTCAAATATTTGAAGTGATATTGGCCAACTTTTTAAGTGACACTGAAGATTAAAAACAAGATTTTTCAGCCAGGAAATCTAATATTCTTTCGAATTGTACAATCGTATTTGTTATAGTCTCAGCACACTGAAATTATTAACGATTTTATAATATATGGTAAGGTTGTAAAAGTTGGGAAAAAAACATAAAAAGGGGAAATATCTCCTGAACGAAGGATTTTTATGAAAAGGTTTTGTTTGTTGCATTTGAAATGTACAATTGATTCCCAGAGTTTGGCCATTAGGAACTGAGACACCCTATATAATAGTGTGTGTGTAACAATTATACCTCTATATATTATGTATCTAATTAATTAGAAAATTTCGCTGACCAACAGGATATTTTCACTTGAAGATTTTTAGAATGCCTAACTTTAAACACCAGAGATTATATATTATTACAATTATTTATATTTGAATTTACTTTTGTAATTATGCAAATACCACCAATTGACCCACGGGCTGTAATTCAAAGAAAAATAAACTCAGTTTTGAACTATTTATCATGTGTAAATCATCAAAGATTACATTACATATTTGTATTATTATTATATATTCACTTATGTTGTTCTCAGTAATATGATAACAAAAAAAAAATGTTATAAAAAATGAACAACAGCTACAGCAAGTAAAAAAAAAAGATACATGTGATAAAATTGTAAAACAACATAACCTAAAATGAGTAATACAGTAGGAATGCTTATAACGATATCATTGGAATTACGTAAATATTTTCTTGTTTATTTAAAATATTTTTATTTATATTTTTAATATTTTTATTTATTGTCGTGAAACTTCAGATTTGTCGTTTTGATTATTAAATTTGTCTTTCTATGAATATTTTGTTGTGATTTTCTTCTTTTTTTTCTGTCATGCCTTACCAACCAAATTTGTCGTGCATAATACCTAATTTGTCGTCTGGCCGATAAATGACATCCAAAGTCTTTTTAGTTTTAATCTAGATTTTATTTTATTTTACATTAACGCAAACAGTTTTCGATTTATTTTTGTAAAAGGGATGTATCATTAAAAAGAAAAAAAAATGGTATAAAAAGTGTATATATTAGGGGGCGTGTCAGATAGATATTATTATTCTTTATAATAGGTTAAAGTTCATGTGGCATAGCATTATTGTTTCTTATTGTCTCTCCTACTTGTGTGAGAGAATTTGAATACAATAACATCTTTTAGCGTGACAGTAATTTACCCTTAAATTACCCTTCCTTTACGTCTCCTTTTATTTTTATTATTATTACTAAACTGTTTTTAATGAATACCTTAATAGTAATAAAGCTCGTTGTTTTCATTTTAAAAGATGTTAGCTATTTAAATAAAGATCAAGTTGTGATTGTTGTCTTTTAAAATTGATTTTATACATGGTGGTTTATATTCTTTCTTTGACAGCGTTTCATTTTTGGTTGACGACCAGTTTCTGGTGCTTCTCCATCTACTGGATATCCTACTGGTCGTCAACATATCCTGATGATAGTAGCCTTGGTGGTGGTTTATATATTTTTAACTGAAATATCAATTTCAGTACTAATAATCTTTTTAAAAAAGGATTCGTTTATTATTCGTTTAAATAATATTAGGAATTAGTAAGCATGCCACTAAGTGGTATACAGATGGGTCTAAAACCCAAAGACGGAACCGGGGCAGGGGTGTTTGGGTCTAGAACCAAACACTCGGAACCCATGGGCACGTTTCCCAGCATCTTCCAGGGGGAAATTCACGCTATTTGAAGGTGCGTTCAGTCCTCGATAGGAGATGTCGGAATCAGGAGAAAGTTATCCTATCCAATAGTCAGGCTGCCATTAAAGCACTGAGCTCCTATGTTATCAGTTCTAAAGTGGGATGGAAATGCCTAGGTATGCTTAACGACCTAGGCAGAAGAAATAAAGTCACACTATTCTGGGTGCCGGGACATTCCGACGTGGAAGGTAATGAGGTGGCCGACAGCCTAGCAAAAGAAGGCGCTGCATCTCCTCTCTTGGGGATTAGAACCCTTTTGCAGAGTCAGCGACGACGTATTCTTAGAAGAAATCAAGAAGGAGGAGGTGGCGAAAAGAACTTATCTCTGGAACACTCTCTCGGGACTGAGGCAGGCTAAGGACTGTCTGGGAAGTTACAACAAGGAAAGATCGAAAGCCTGCATCAGCCTGAGTAAAAACACTTACACTACAGAATTCAGGGGACATCTGAGGAAGCTGGGCCTGGACGGGGAGATGGAGGAATCTCTAATACATCTCCTCACAGATTGCGATGCTGTCATCCAAAGAAAATTTAATAGCCTTTGACATTACCAGATAGGGGAGGAAGAAATATCCACCTAGAACCCTTCAGAATCCTGGGATTCCTTAGGGAGCTCAACCTGGAGAAGGTACCGTAGATGAGCAAGCTCATCTACAGCACCAGAGGGGGGACAATAGATCATCAATGGTCGCAGTGCAGAATTCTCCAAAAAAAAAAAAATAATATTAGACGGAACAAAGCCTTAATTTTTGGCCAACTAAAAATTATTTTCGGGTGCAGTTATCAGGCAGGACTAGCTCACAATGTACGTGTAAAGAAAATAAGTAAGTTTAAAAAATATCAAGGAAAAATTGATTAACCATCATTCTTCAGCAGGTACTCTTCAAACTCGACTCGAAATTACAAGGACTCCGGATTCCCTAAAACAATATATATCTGAATTAGTATAATTAATATACAAAGCTTTAGAAATAATTTTCCAGAAAAAAGCGAAGTCGAACTTTCAGGTTGTTGTATTTTGACTACATCTATTTTGTCGATACCCTGCTTGATTCGTAGAGATAACGTTAAACTTTGGGCTGCGATTATTCGTGTGTTTATGTTGTTATTTTACACACCAAAACACAGAGATAAATCGATAAAAAAAAAATTATTTTTTCGTAATCATCATCAGCCCAGAACTGGCCCTGGCCTCCAATAGAAATTTTCCCCTCTGTCTTTAACCACCATCTCGGCGTACCGATGGTGGAAGAAGGAGGTTAAATATCTCGGGGTAACTCTGGATAGTAAGCTTCTGTGGAATAGGCATGTTGAAATAACGGCCAGTAAAGCTACTCGCGCTCTCATGGTGTGCAGGAGGGTGGCGGGCAAGTCCTGGGGATGCCCTCCTCGAATTCTTATTTGGATGTACACTATGATGGTGAGACCTATTATCACCTATGGTGCAGTAGCGTGGTACAGTAGAGCAAAGCTCGAGAAGGTCAAGAAGACTCTTGACAAAGTACAGCGCCTTGCGTGCCTATGCACGACGGGAGCTATGAGGACGTGCCCCACAGTCGGGATTGAGGTTATTCTCAATCTCACACCGCTCCATCTAGTGGTGGAGCGAGTGGCGAAGGGAGCCCTCCTCAGAATCTCTAGGGAGGGCATGGGGAGATGTGGCCTGGGGGGTGGGAGGCGAATGCCTCCTTCTGCAGGCTCCCTCCCCTGGGACTTTCCTAGAGATAGCATGACTAAGAAATATAGCTTCGTTAGGAATTTTTCTACGAAGCTAAGTACGAAAGGAGAGTGGAGCGATGGATCCGCCCTGGACAGTATTAGCAAGCATGCCATTAAGTGGTACACAGATGGGTCTAAGACCCTCGAAGGAACCGGGGCAGGGGTGTTTGGGCCTAGAATCAAACACTCAGAGCCCATGGGCAAGTTTCCTAGCATCTTCCAGGCGGAAATCTACGCTATTGGAAGGTGCGCTCAGTTGAACCTCGATCGGGGATATCGGAATCAGGAGATAGTTATCCTATCCGACAGTCAGGCGGCCATTAAAGCACTGAGCTCTTACGTACTCAGTTCTAAAATGGTATGGGATTGCCTAGGGAAACTTAATGAACTAGGCAGGAGCAACAAAGTCACCCTGCATTGGGTGCCGGGACATGTCGGCGTGGAAGGCAATGAGGCAGCTGACGCCCTGGCAAAGGAAGGCGCTGTATCTCCTCTTATTGGGCCAGAGCCCTTTTGTGGAGTCAGTGACCAAGTATTTCTAGAAGAAATCAAGAA
Organism: Triatoma infestans; assembly: GCA_011037195.1. Taxonomy (NCBI): domain Eukaryota; kingdom Metazoa; phylum Arthropoda; class Insecta; order Hemiptera; family Reduviidae; genus Triatoma; species Triatoma infestans. The sequence continues at coordinate 9,467 of JAAEAF010001338.1, read as the reverse complement.
GGAGGAGGTGGTCAAAAGAGCTCGTCTCTGGAACACCATCCCGGGACTGAGGCAGGCCAAGGTCTGTCTGGGCGATTATAACCAGGAAAGGTCGAAAGCCTTCTTCAGTCTGAGTAAGAATAGGATCCGTATTCTTACGGGATTCCTTACGGGGCATTGCAGACTCAGAGGGCACCTGAGAAAGCTTGGCCTAGTAGGTGACGGCATATGCAGATTCTGTGGAGAGGCGGAGGAAAGTCCGATACACCTCCTCACGGACTGTGATGCCGTCATTCAAAGAAGATTTAGTAGTCTGGGCTGTTACCAGATAGGGGAGGAGGAAATACCTACCCTAGAACCTTCCAGGATCCTGAGATTCCTCAGGGAGTTAAACCTGGAGAGGGTGCTATAGATGAGCTAGCTCATCTTAGGCACCAGAGGGGGGTACAATAGATCAAGAATGGTCGCGGTACAGAACCCTAGGAAAAAAAAAAAAATCTCGGCGTACCCAATCTCGCTGCCTCCTTGCCAACCTGGTCCACCCATCTTGCTCTCGGGCGACCCACTCTTCTTTTCCCAGATGGCTTATAATTAATAATTTTCTTCGGCATCCTATCCTCTGACATCCTTTGTGCCCACCTAGTCTGCTCAGTTGAATAAATTTTATTATATCGGTGTCCTCATACTTTTCATAAAACACCCGGTTGTGCAATCATCTCCATGTGCCATTTTCGTTTATAGGTCCATATATTCTTCGTAAAATTTTTCTTTCAAATATGGCTATTTTCTGTTCGTCCGTTTTCTTAAGCACCCAACACTCTGACCCATAAGTCAGAGTCGGCCTGATGAGGGTTTTATATAGTGCGGGTTTTTGTTTCTTTGCTTAAGATCTTGGATTTAAATTGTTTTATTAAGCCGTAGAATGCAGTCCGGCTTTTCCTATTTCTGTTAGTTTCATAACACTGCTTTTTTTTTACGGAGTGGACCGTCAACCCTATGGGCGGGGATTTATTTTCAGAGTTTCCATCTCCTAGAAGGGTTGATTTAACTGAACTATCGAGTCCCCTCTACCCGTACGAGGTAGCTCACTTGATCTATGGGCGCCACCATTGGCGTTCATTTGAGTGCTCTTCCGCTACCACTCTTACTATGTGACCCGCTACCATCGACATAGTTTGTATACCATTTTGCCATAATAAATACGTTTCCAGGGGGCACTACGAGGAAGCGATCTACATTTACCTCCCCCCCCGTTTCGTAATCAGGGCCTTAAAATATGAATTTTGTTTTGGAAACTCAGCCTAGAAAATCAGAAAAGATCACTTTATTTCTCTTTGACTACGGCAACTAAAAATAAAAGTGAGTTTAGTATGATGACTGGCCTGGGTTTATCTTTAACTGGAAGTAGAACTAGCTACTTTTGGAACGTATCTTTATTTGCTCCTAACAACATAACTAACATCCCTATCAAACATATAGTGCTAAAAGTTCGTATCCAAGATTAAATAACATTGTTAGGAAAATTAACAAAAGTATGCGAGTTACTAAGAGCACCCAAGGATCTTGGTTCCTAAAACACGGAGATTCTTTCAAATTATGACAAGATTATTATGTTTGTCATTAAAAAGCTAATAAAAAAAAAAATATCAAAAACTTGTAAATTAAAATTGACCTAAAAAAAAAAAATTATATAACGTTTTTAATCTGTTTTAGTCATTAATTGACATTAAATATACATTCTCTCTTTACTTTTGTTTGTCACCATAAATTTTTACCTCTTTTTTAACAATTAATTAAATTGTTTGTAAAATATTTTTGATAATTCTTAAAAAAAAAATCTTCATAATTTAATCTGGGTGTCTATAATTTAATCTAGGAGTCTATAATATAGATGATTCAGTGGCTCTCCATTTCCTTTAAAAATTCCTGTAAATCTCATGACCTAATTCTTGTAAAGTGATGTTCATAATGGAGTAAATAATTAATTTTATGACTCTAGTTTTTTTTTTTATCCTTACTTATTAAAATACTTCTTTTTTTTTTTACATTTCTTCGTATTGAAAATTGAAAATTGAAAAAGATTTTATTTACATATATACAGGTACATTTTACATCAAGTGTTTCAGGCCGTCTGCCTATATACACAAAACATTATACAAATGAAACTAAAATTAAAAGAATTCAAATTTTACAAATTAAGGAAAAAAACAAAAAAAAACCTTAACATGAAGTTGACTCAAAGCAAAACATGCTTCAAACGCTTATGTTTGTATCTTTTGTACTTCATTGTCTCTATATTATAATCAACAATGGTATTAATGTGACTGTGTACGCTGAGTGTACAAGATTTTATAAATTTTTCAGTGAGTTTATAAACAGCGGTGGACATACTGGCAACGTCCAACACAGCATGCATATAATCAATCGCGGTCCACCTAGGAAAAGAGCCAATCAGCCTTAGACATTTATTTTGCACTCTTTGCAGTTTATTGTAGTTAGTAGCACAGGTGTTAGACCAGACCGGAGCAGCGTATAGTAATACAGGGCGAATGTATAAATAGTATAATAATTTTTTATTATAAATATTCAGTTGTGAGTTCCTGTTTAGTAGAGAAAATAAATTACAGATAAGACCCAATGACCTATCGCTGACTGTATTTATGTGTCTAGTGAAAGTTAGTCTAGAATCAAGTACTAGACCAAGATACTTCACTTCCTTCTTCCAGGGAAGTGAGCTGCCGTTAATTTTAACAAATTTATTGATAACAGGCCTTCTACGTGTGAACAGAATAACTTCAGTTTTCGCTTCATTGGGTCTTATCCTCCATTTTTTAAAATATTTAAAACTTTTTTCTAATGCTATTGTGAGGTGGTTGGTGATTGTATCAACTCTGAAGGACGATATAAAGAAAGCTGTGTCATCGGCATAGAGAGCACAACTGGCTTTGACTTTTAGTTTAGTGAGGTTGTCAATATATAAATTAAAAAGTGTTGGCCCCAGAACAGAGCCCTGGGGGACTCCAGCTGAAATATGTCTGAAATCTGAGGAACAACTACCAACTGTTACACTGAATTTTCTGTTCTCCAAATAACTTTTCAATACATTCACAAGGTAGCTGGGAATCTTATAGTTGATCAACTTATAAATTAGACCGTTATGCCATACACAGTCAAACGCCTTCTCTACATCGATTAACGCCATACCGGTGTGCTTATTTAAATTGAAATTATGCTCAATAAGGTCTGTGACCCTGGCAAGTTGTGCAGTGGTGGAGTGATGAGCTCTGAATCCGAACTGTTCACAGGAAATTAGCTTATTGTCCTCAATAAATGAACTGAGTCTCTTTAGAATAATACGTTCGGTGATTTTACTTAGGCATGGCAGTAGTGAAATGGGGCGATAACTGCTGGGTAAGGACAAGTCTTTACTTGGTTTAGGAATTACTATTATTTTAGCAGTTTTCCACAGATTAGGAAAATATCCGAACATTAAAATGTAATTAATAATTTTAGTGAGGTGTATTAAGCTTTTTTTTGAAATATTTTTAATTAGCCTGTTGCTGATACCATCAATCCCGGGTGATTTATTATTTCTTAATTTAGAAATAACTGCTTTCAGTTCTTTGGGGCAGGTTAATTTGCAATTGGTATGTTTATCTATAGGGCCAAAAAATTTTTTAGTAGTAGAGAGTACATGGCGTGTAAAAGAAGGCACACCGATGTCAGTGTTCATACGGTGGACACTTACAAAAAAGTCTGCTAAGATTGTGGCTTTGTGTTTAGCTGTGTATGCATAGCTACTAAGCGCTACTGTTTGCCTGTTACTATGGGCATTAATGTTTAAGGAAAGTGGTGGGATATGTAGGCTTTTATTTTGCACACCTTTAACTATTTTGTATAATTTGTTATCACGAGGAGATAACTGAGAGAGGGTGTTACTCCAGGAAAGGTTTCTGTGGAGCTGCAATAGTTTAGAGATAAGTACAATTAGCTTATTTAGAGTTCTCTTCAACCAACGGTGTCGGTGTTTAGAAAATGCTTTCTTAATAATATTTTTAATTTTTATTAAACCTGAAATAATTCCCGGCAATTGTTGAGAATTTTTACCTATAGTTATTTTAGGAATAGATTCATTTGCGGCTTTTATTAGGACATTTTGAAAGTTCTCTACCAACATGTCGATATCATTATGATGCACTGCCTGAGGATTTATACTTAATTTATTGTTCATTAATGATCTGAATTTTTTCCAATCGGCAGCTTTATAGTTGTACACATACCTAGTGGGTAGGGTGTTAACTTTACCACCAATGCTTAAAATAACAGGGTTGTGATCTGACGAGAGGGCACAGTGGCAGTCAGACGTAATAACAGAGTTAATATTTTTTATTAGGCCAATATCAAGCACACTGGGATGAGCGTTAGAACGATCGGGAATATAAGTTGGTTTATCAGGCGCAGCAATCACTATATTATTTCTAATTACATAATCAAGCAGGATCTTGCCATTTCTATTATTTGAAAAGCAGTTCCATGCAACATGTTTGCAATTAAGATCTCCTACTAAAATAACATGCTTGTGCAAATTAAACAGAGTGCGCAAATCATGACAATCTAGTTTTACAGAAGGCGATAGGTAACTGGAAATTAGTAAAATTTCTGTATTGTTTAATTCAATTACACATGCTACTGCTATTAGAGTTTTAAGTGCTGGTAGCTGTACAAAGTAATGTTTTATATTGTTTTTAATTAATAAAGCAACACCCCTGCCATTGTCATTTCTGTAAATATTATAACCATTACTCTTTAATGTGTGCTTTTTTTTTAGTAATGTCTCACAGAGAGCTATTATGTCAATATTAAATTTCTGAGCATAATGGGATAATTCAAGAGACTTATTAACAATAGATCTGGAGTTCCAGCATAATATTTTAGTTTTTACATTCATATTAAGCTAAAGAGAAAATCTGCAATAATACCTATTTTACTGAGTGAATCAGGGGCTTGCTTTAATCTTTCTAAACAATGCTTTAATTGAGAAAAGACATTTATTAAATTAAGAGAAGAGAATATTGATTTAATATCATGCAAGAAGCTAAATAACGAGAAATCTGCAGATGAGTTGTCAGAAGGTACGCTCCATGCAGAAGTAGGGTTTTTATTTGAGGGTGATGAAACTGTTTTAGAAGAGAAGTTGTTCACTCTGGGAGTAGAGGAACCCCAATTAGAGTTAGCTGATGCAGATGCGGCTATATTGGAGTAGCTACTTTTAGGTAATGAAGGAAAATGCGAGGAATTCAATTGAAATGAAACATTCGTAAGCGACTTACTTTCTTTAGCCAATGTTGAACGATTTTTAATATGTTTTTGAAGAATATGACAGCTCTGGTGATTCGCATGGTGATTACCACTACAATTAGCACAGATCGGTGAACTATCAGGTGGTGAGTCGCAGTCTTCAATAAGATGTGGGCCAGCACATTTCTTACACTTTGGTTTACGATAACAATTTTTCGCTATGTGATTGAAGGATTGACACTTATAACACTGTGTGACTCCCGAAAAATTTTTATAGCGTTCCCAGTTCACAATACAGCTGCATACTTTGTTATTAGCTATGACATCTTTTATATTAACTGACTTATCGAACGTCACTATAAATATAGGAAACATAACCGTCTGACCGGTAATATCTTTTCTGGACATTTGAGTAATCTTAATGGGAGATAGATTTTTTTCAGATAGATCAATTTTAATTTCGTCACAAGTAACGTTAGGCGGTATATTTCTTAGGACTAAAGTGTGGTTAATTTCATCAGCTGGTGTGTATGTATGATACTCAAGTTTAGCTGTCGTTACTTCATTAATAATTTTGGTATAATCTTCTTTACACTTAGCCAGAAATATCAACCTGTTTCCTCTATATTTAACGTCAAAGTCTTGCTTGCATGCCGATCGTAGAGCTTTCAGAGATTCTGTATGATTTCTAAGATAGCTGTATACAACAATTGGAGGTATCTTAACTGACTTTTTTACAGATGATATCTGTTGTTTATTTACTGGAGAAGAATCATCTTCGTCCATACTTTCAGCTTCTGATAAGGGTTCATACTTATTATGGGTACTCACTGTTATCTCAGTAGACTTATCCTCTTTTTTACGCTTTTTACTATCTGAATTCCTGGATTCAGACACATTATTAGAGTTGCCTGCCATAGTATCAGCAGAAAAAATGCCACTAAGTGGCATTATCTATTTGCGTGTTTTACCAAGCAAATTATCACTTCAACCAAGAGGAAAAAACAAATAAAAAAAAATAAAAAAAAGAGAAAAACTACATGAAGTAAAATAAATGTAGAAAAAAAAGAAAAAATGAAATAAATGTGAACTAAATTATAGTTTGATACACTGTAATATGCACTGGTCTAGTACAAAGTACATACGCCTAATACAATAGATGTGTACCTAAAACGTAGCAAAATACTTGGTAGGGACAAATTTTTTTTAAAAGCGTAGCGACTTTATGTTAAAATCGATTTTTTTTTTTCTATAAACAAAATGATAAAAACTTTACTTTATTTATTTTTTTTTGTTTCATTCGACCTTTACACTCGACAGGGGCACTCGACAGTCCTTGTTCTGCCAAAATTGTTACACTGTCTTAATTTGAGAAAGGTATGTCCACTTTTATTATATAGATTTTAGTAAGAGTTCTGTTTAGTTTTCCTTAATTTTTACTCACTCTTACAGCTGTGAGTAGAAAGTATCATGATTCGAAATTGAAATATTACCGTAAATACATGGTTTCAGATACATAAAGAACCATTTTTACTTATAGTCTGTGTGTTGTGACACATTTGTTTTACTTTCTCTTATTCCTGGTAAGAGGAAGTTCTGCCATTATGTTACAAATTTGAGTTTCCACAGGAAATAACATGTTTGCTGAAATACGAAGAAAATGTTTTAAAGGATGATCTGTGTGTGTTTTTACAAAATATCTCTAATATGAAAAGTTGTAGAAACATGAAAGATGCTATTCCGTTTAGGTACTACCACCGCATTTGAGATGAAAGTTTCGGTCAACTTCTATCAACCGGAAGCGCGCATTTACTGAATGTTTCCTTTTCTCAGTTTTTCGCGTTTTTTCACCGACAGCACCTCTAATGATTTTCTTTAATTTTCGTACTATACCATCTACACAAATGAAACCCTATCACTTTTATTTGAAACATTTTGGCGGGAAAATTGATTTTTTTAGGGGTTCTGGGAAAACATTAAGCTTAGTTTTCCCTTTAAAGTAACAAGTCCATAGAATATTATGGTTCTACCATTTATGTAATATAAATACACATTAGAAGCATTGCTAGAAAGCATCCCAAGTTTGAAGAAAATCGGGTAACCGGAAGTGCGAGATTACAGAATTTGATCTACATTACTTGAATTTCTTTCGGAATTTTTCTCGAAAACGTTTTTAATGATTTCCTCTTTTAACTTGATATGCTAAACGTACCACGATTCGCTCTATTGAGCCACAATATAGTTACTTCGCTAACCTGTCAAGGCTAGTAGATAGGTATTATCTCCCCACCACCTCTCTATATTTATTGCAGGACAAAAATGTAAAATTTGAGTTTAAAGAAAATTTGTCCTTTTATATATAGCTGTACTGACAGGTGTAAGAGAAAGTCGTGTGAGTGTTTCTCACCAGATTTTCTCAAAAACGAAAAAAGTCGCAGTAAACACGAACTGATTTCGTTCCGTTTAGGTTTTCCTCCAAATCGCCATTTCAATGCGTATTATAAGATTCTATCCTCTACATAATATCAATAAGAATTTAATGTTGAGCCAAAATTCCGAGGTTAAAGAAAAATAGTTATATATATATACTTAACATAGGTATATATATATTTTCAGTTATGCAAAATTTGTAAGTAGATAATCAATAAATAAATCATAAATTAAAATTACAGTAAATTGCAGTACTTTAAATTACAGAAAGGGAAAGCCGTGTGAATGATTCACATAAATTTTTTTTTAATTACATTGATAATGAATTATACTATTCGTCATTATTATAATGATAACTAGTGCTTATTATAATCAACAACATTTCTAATTATTATTTTTATAATTATTGCAATATTGTTATTACTATCTTAATAATTATTATAAAAATCGAACGCCCCAATTACTGTGTATCCTGAAATTTATTTACAAGCGGAAGTATACTGATCGAGTCAAATTTTCCAAATTCAATACCTTTCACCGGAAATGCATGTTCTCAGAGTGACTGAATAAGAAAAAAAAACTTTTAGCAAATTGTTTTAATGTATGTGTGCATGTGAACAAAACATCTCCAAAACGGAAAAAGAAATACGGTAAGTTTAACTTGATCCTCCCTTAATGAACCACCAATTCACATCTAACAGGAAGATTACGGTCAAACTCTATGTGCAGAGAAAAAAATCGCTGTAAGATGACTACCAACGCATCTGACACGAAAGTGTCCACCGACCGGAAGTATGACTTTACTAAATGTTTTCTTCTCTTTTCTTTTCAATTTTAAGCGACTTTCTCAAAAACATCTCCAACGATTTTATTTTAAACTTCGTACTGCACCACATTAATCCTCATCACTTTTATCTGAAACATTTTCCGAGGAATATTGATTTTTTTTTTGGTGGATTCTGGGAAACATCTTAACAGCAACGTTAAAATTCCCTATAAAGTGACTCTTCAATACAAAAATGTAGTTCTACCACTTATACAGTATTAATATACATTAGAAGTATTGTTATTCCAAATTTGAATAAATATATCGTTTCTCTATCAATATCACTTCTCTATATGCCAATATTGGTGCAGGTACGTACTTGCACCACTTATCACTACTATATTTCAGTTAAGAAGAAATATGTAAAATTTGATCTAGTATTTGATACGTCATAGCATACATATTTCTGATATTTCTAACCAGTTTCAGATTTTCATCCATCGTCACAGTAAAGTTATCAAGTTCGTGTAGAGAGTTGAGTTCAACTTAATGTTTCTGTTATACACTACACTTTTAACTTCAAAATTAGAACACTCTCCAGGCTACCGTACCTAGCGCATAGCGCCAAAACCGGTGCCTATGGTCACTTAGCCTTGCCTACATAGTAGGCAAGTTACCATCCCTGCCACGTGGAGGCGGACCTCTACATATCCGCCTAGTCCTTCGCATTACCGCTCCTTCAGAGCAAACTCAACAAAGTCTTTAAAATTTATAGCACTTTTCATCAACTCATAGCAATCTCCCGGCCAGTTCTCTCCCCTCCTTTTCAGCTTGAATTCCATATGGATTCTTGCCTCGTCGAGGAGAGGACATCGGAAGAGTACGTGATGCACTGTATTCCGTTCACCGCATTCGCAATTTGGGGAATCTCTCAGTCCCAGCTCAAGGAGCTTAGAATTGAACTCCCCGTGGCCCGTGAAATATTGCGTTACGG